>VSMD01062848.1:0-34913 GCA_008750895.1 Mirza zaza | reverse complement strand
TTTTTTGAGACAGAGTTTCACTTTATTGCCCAGGCTAGAGTGAGTGCCGTGGCGTCAGCCTAGCTCACAGCAACCTCAAACTCCTGGGCTCAAGCAATCCTGCTGCCTCAGCCTCCCAAGTAGCTGGGACTACAGGCATGTGCCACCATGCCCGGCTAATTTTTTTCTATATATATTTTAGTTGGCCAATTAATTTCTTTCTATTTATAGTAGAGATGGGGTCTCGCTCTTGCTCAGGCTGGTCTCGAACTCCTGAGCTCAAATGATCCGCCCACCTCGGCCTCCCAGAGAGCTAGGATTACAGGCGTGAGCCACCGAGCCCGGCCTTCAAACGATTTCTTTATCTGTGGTGAAATAAGGATAATATGCACCCTCCTTGCAGGGTAGTGAAAATGGAAATGAAAACTTAAATTAACTCCCTCGGCTGATCACAGCACACAATACATGCTGAAAACACGGGACTGCCAGGGCTGTTGGTCGGGAAGGTACCAGGGAACAGAGCAAACGAACAGAAACCTCCCGTGAGCATCAGAAGACTGGACAATGTAGAGAGTCCTCCGGTAACTATCAGTACAGAATCCAAAAGGCACCTAATAGCATATCAGGTATTTGAGGAAAGGTAAAATAGAACCGTAGGTAGATTGTTAAAGCCGGAGGGATCAGAGCAGTCACAGAGGCCGACTGCCTCATTTTGTAGGTGGGTAGACTGAGTCCCAGAGAGAATAACTAGTTTATCCATAGTAAACATCTAATTATTAACAAAGCATATAACCCTGGTCTCCCGAGGGTCCTTTATATTATTTTACAAATAGGGATTAGATAAAAGTTCAAGGAATCATTCCCAGACGTCTAATAAATGCCCAGACAGCTAAAAGAGTCTCATTAATGCCTGTCTTTTAGCATGTTCCTCCCCTACTCAAAACCCTTCACTGTCCACTTAATAAAATAAATAGCACTTATGTCCTTTGGGACGGTGCCAACCCACCCCTTCAAGCCTTTTCTCTTACTACTTTTCCCACATGTTATAGCCTTCCAACTATTCCCCATTTCTTAGTCCGCTGTGTGTGGAAAGTCTGCAGAGATCCTGCTCATCCTCAAAAGGGCTGTTCAAATGCTGCCGTGTCCACAAAGCCACCAGTGACCAGGGACTTTGCTTTGTCCACAAAGCCACCACACCAGGGACTTTGCTTTGTTGCCATTGCTGTTTGTGTTTGTTATACAGCGCTTATCACACTTGATCTTCCCTTATAGTGCGTTGCTCCTGCATTATAAGGCAGGGAACAATGTGTTCCTCTTTTTGTCTTCCACAATGCTGCATATATAATAGGTATCTGCTAATGTTTTTTTTTTTTTTTTTGAGGCAGAGTCTCACTCTGTTGCCCAGGCTAGAGTGAGTGTCGTGGCATCAGCCTAGCTCACAGCAACCTCAAACTCTTGGGCTCGAGCAATCCTCCTGCCTCAGCCACCATGCCCAGCTAATTTTTTCTATGTATTTTTAGTTGGCCAATTAATTTCTTTCTATTTTTAGTAGAGACGGGGTCTCACTCTTGCTCAGGCTGTTTTTGAACTCCTGACCTTGAGTGATCCACCTGCCTTGGCCTCCCAGAGTGCTAGCATTACAGACGTGAACCACCGCGCCCAGCCTTGTCTAATGTTTGTTGCTTGCAAACTGGCATTTTATACCTGCCTTTCTGATTTCTGGCCTCATTCTCTACTTCCTAAATATGTTGTATGAATTATAATAGCTAGAAAAGAGATTTAGGAAATGAATGTTTTTGATGCTTCGCTGGCATGACATGTATCTGGGGAAATACAAAAGTGTACACAACCCTATTCTCTGGAGAAGAGTTTTTACACTGTAAAATTACCCATATACCAGACTGGAGTAAAAGGAAGAATTTTTCTTCCTTCAGTGGGAATGTGTCTGCAGACAAGAGCTTAAATGGCTTGTGATTTAAGTGTACACTCACTGGTAACTTGAACCCTATAGTAGCAAAGCACTCAAAGAAGGAAGAGTTCTGCCTCTAGGTAAAGGGAAGGGAGGCCTGAGGGGTTTCAGATGTCCACAGATTAGGAGGGTGAACTTAGAGGACAGGCAATGGAAGTCTGGTTTGAGCTGTACATGAGAGCATTTATTTATACCCCTGGTGGCTTCCTGAAGGATCAAAGAGGCAGATGAGACATATTTGTGACCTCCCCTGGGGCTTTTAAAGGGGGCTATTTCTCCTTCACACTGCTTTTTCTACAAAGCGTTTAGAGTAGCAGAATGTTTCTGTCTTCAGCAAGTAAAGCAGTCAAGCCAGTTTGGCCAGCTTGAGGGAACCACCAAACAGAGCTGCCAACTCCAATCACATGAACTAGTTACTAATTATCTTCTGGCCTCCCAGGGAAAAGATAGAGTAGCTCCCTGATTGGATCCTGAGGTTGAAATAACTCCACATCTCTCCAGCGCTCCAGCCAACAGGAAGAGTCTCTCAGTGCTGTGGGAGACATTTTAAGCAGGATAGATCCAGCCTTAGGCTAGACTGCACCTGTCCACAGCCCAACCCAGCCCATGGAAAGGAGAAGGAAAAGCTGTGTCTTTAAGCACAATGAATATGTGTGAAACCCACGAGACTAGCAAAGAAAGAGAAGTGGAGAAGAAAAGGCACTGGGGCTCTGGCTGGGAGTACAAAGACTGCAGCCGTCTACGGGAAAGGAACTGTACCCTGGAGCTGGATGAACTTCAGAGAGAAAATGACTTGGGTCCCAGGTACCGGGCCAAGGGGCAGAATCGGCCCTACAGAAAAAGAGATTGTGGATACTGGGATTTCGAGCAGAGTGAAACAAGCTACATGAACTACAGGGAAGCAAATGGAAGTGGAAAGGACCGTGTGTACCACAGAGGCTGTGATGGTTACAGGAGATCAGAAAATTCAGATGATGGGACTCCCAGCCGTGGGACGAAGGATAATTGGCTTATGAGAAGCCCAGATGTGACTCGGAGAGCTGGAGGATACAGAGAGACTAATGGCTTTGCAGATCATAAGAATCCTAAGGCCTCTACAAAAGCAGAACGATGGACGAGCTCTAGGAGTTTGGATGATTCCTTGGGGAATTTAAGTCAACCTCAAATGTGGTATATGGACTATAGGAATTTTAATTATAATCTTGAGAATTGTCCAGAAACTAATTTTTATTATAGAGCCCTCGACAATTTATTTGATGTTCCTGAGAGTTATACTGATGGTCAGTCTGTGGAGTTTTTAGATCTGAATGGTATCAATGGAGGTAAAAAAATTGTCAAATACTATAAAGGGGACAGGAATGTTTGTCGGAATGATAAAATCTATCCCAAAGCAAAGACTCATAGCATGGATCAGGGTGATTTTGATACAGAAAATAAAGGCTATGATACTTTATTTGCAGACATCGAGTATGAATCCCATAATTACAGAGGAACAGATTTTTTCCGTCACCTGGAGAATGTGGAGTATAATGACATTGACAAACCAGGACGGATGGCACTGGGGGGGGGTGGCTTCATCCCAGATGGTCTGCAGAATCTGCACTCTAGGGGAGGGCAAGGAAGATGTTATTTTAGGAATTCTCAGAGCCCTTCATTGGAGATGAACACCTGGCATCTAGAAGAAGAGAGAAAATTAAATGGCCCAGAGACTTGGAGAAGGAATAGTTGTTTCCGCCGCACAGCACCCAGCACCCTGAGACGCTCAGAGTTTGTGCAGAACAGGAAGAAAACCCAAGGTATGAACCCAGCCTTCTTAGAACGATAAAGCATGAAAATAGATTAAAAGGGTGGTCAGAGCAGGTACCAGGAGAACTTGTGCCCAGGAGTTCTTATCACATGTAACTTGAATGAGAACAACCTTAGAGATTCAGTTCCTTTGGAAGGCCTTGTACAGAGCAAGATTAAATAGTGTTGTGAATATGTAACATGTCATATGTCATTCCCTTGGAACTTGCATTTATTCTTGGTTTCAAAATGTGCCTTAATCTCTAGTATCTCTCCATTCTTTAATATTTGTGTTCCTCTTGTAGGGGCACCCAGCTAAAATCTATTTTCCTGGCATTTTTTTTTCTCTTAGTCCCTAAACTTCTTTAGACATTAGTGGAAAAGAAGACTTGTCTCGTTTTATAGATTATTCATTCCTGACTTCCAGGAATCGTAAGTGAATGATGAGCACTAAAGCTCTCCTGGAATTCGGAAAATGATTCAAAGCACAATGGGGTGCTTTGTACATGTTAGGAATTCAAATCACTTCATCTCACCAAACCTTAACTAAGTTATCTGTAAAATGGGAAAAGTAGAAGTCTTTTATCACATAGAGATTATTTCTTTCTTGCCATTGTATCTTTTCTTCTTCAGTTCTCTGAAATGAACTTTATTTTTGCTGTGTTGTTTTTATAATTACTGGACTCCCTGGTAAACCTTTTCTTTTTTTCATGTTGTATGTTGTCCTCATGCCAAGCAGCCTTTCTGGTTCTGCCCAATTTGGGGGAGTCCAGGTTGTGACCGGAGGATAAGGGTTAGAGTCAGAGAATGTGAACAATCAGGAAATTCCACCTCATACCCTCCACCTAAGTGGAAGGTTTCTCGCCTAGGTCTCCTTCAGAATGGACTAGCTGGTTGGGTTTGTACTGGGGTCTATTAAAGACTTGAAAAGATAAGCCCTGCTGTGATCCTGGAATTGCCGGTGGTTCATCTTGTAGTCTTTCAACATGGGCATGATTTAACTTGAATTTCCAGGGACAAAGCAGGCTCTCAACCTGCGTTTATAAAGATAAAAATGAAGCCAAACCCAGCTTTCGTTGCTGTGGTATTTAGCAGCTAGTCATTTTTTTTCTAGGTGCTTTTTCTCTCTGAAATGATAGGGATTGGATGACTTCTAAATTCCTTCCAGCTGATAAATAAATAATAAGTTTCTTATGTCGCTTTTTGTATTGCTCCTATTCCCTTCCCCCATATCTATTCCTTTCATGAACTTTGTTTCCTGTCTTTAGTTCCTTATTGTAGCAAGCCTTCGAAGTGTAATCACACTAGCTTATTCTGTTTCTCTTAATAGAGTCAAACCCTTCTCTTTGCAGTGTTGTAATGTGCCCTATGGTCTCTCTGAAACCCGCTCAGTTCCACCTCTTATCATCTCCATTTTTACAGCTCTTTCTTTTTCTTTGAGGACTTAACTTCTGAAAGTATATTCATATTTAGCTTAATTGGCACCCTGTTTTATAGCCCTGGTATCATCCTCAACTTGTAACAAAATCTTAGTCTTTGTTACAACTCTTTCTGCTTTCTAACATTCTTTGTTGGCTGTCTCACAGCACACACCCTCACCCTTCCTGAACATTACACAGTAACAGTAGAAATTACAGAAAAGAAACAGGCATGGGAGTTGGTCTGCCTTGAGTTCAAATTTCAGCTCCAGAGCCAGGCACAGTGGCACATACCTGTAATCCCAGCTACTCAGGAGGCCAGGACAGGAGGATCGCTTGAGGCCAGGAGTTCTAGATCAGCCCCGGCAACATACTGAGACCCCCATGTCTAAAAGATTTTTAAAAACTAGCCAGATTTTGTGACATGCACCTATATAGTCCCAGCTGCTCAGGAGGCTAAGGCAGGAGGATCCCTTGAGCCCAGGAGTTAGAGGCTGCAGTGAGCTATGAGCTTTGATTGTGCCATGGGGGTCCAGCCTGGCCAACAGAATGAGACCCTGTCTCTTAAAAAAAAAAAAAAAAGAAAAAAAGAAAATCTCAGCTCTACCATTTGCCAATAATGTAGCTTTAGACAAATTACTTAATCTCTTGGAGCTTTGGATTCCCTTGTTTGGATTCCCAAATTAATCACGTCTGCAACGTAGTAGGTGCTCATAAATTAACATTTCTTTGTTAATCCACACACCTCCCTTCCCCTTTACAAGTTGCCCTGCCAGACTGTCACTCCATGGTCCCCTGTCTCTGAGATCCAGATTGATAGTCATGGACATCCGCCTTGAGACCTGTGAGCACCTCAAGTTTAGTTGTCCTAGTGGAGTGCCCCATTCCTTCCTCCCCTCCTCCTTGCCCACTCCTCCCCACCCCACCGCTCAGTGGAGAGACACAGCCCTGTTTAGTGGCTGCTCCCCAGACTGTCTACCAGGCCTCTTTCCTTACCTGCCCTATAGTTCCTTCTGGGGAGGCCCTTATCTGAGGTTTGTTAGGCAGGTCTGCTGTGGTTTTTGCCCTTAGTCCTAGGCTGTGGCCCCTAGTCCTCCTGAGAGGTGGTCCTTACTCCTAAGGTGCAACTCCTCTGAGGTTTCAGTGGAAAACTGTTTCTTAAACCTCCTAACTTGGAGGAACTCAACATTTCAAAGTCTGTCTTCCAGAACCAAACAGTGGCTGCACATTTGCTGGGCTCTTTTGGCCTCCAGTTGGTGCTTCCTGCCGGGTTCATTAGAGCTGCATCACCCGCATGCACAGCTTGAGGATTTGAGGGGAATTTCAGCACAGATTCTGGGGCTCTCTTCTCTGTGGCTTCCTGTTTTCCAGGATTTCCCCATTAAGATTCTTCAAAGCCCCAGACTTGAAGCTCTGGCTCCTCAGCCCAGCAAGAGGCCACTTGTTGGTTCTCCTCTCTTGCTTCATTCTCCTGCGGTGAAAGACTAGGGATAGGGAGCGCCCTGGGGGGAGCTGGAGAAATATGGATCCCACATAAGTTTGCTTTCCTTGTTTTGAGTCAGATGCTTTCTAGTTTCTGCCTGCTTGTGATGGCTTTTCAATGCTTACATATAGGCTTTCAAATATCTTATAAAGAGTTGTTAGTAGTTATCAGTGGGAAGGATATTACAATTTGAGCTGCTCTGCCCTTACTTGACCTAGGGTTGGCACTAAGGTTTTGCACTTGCTAATAATATAAATAGTTATGATGGGAAGGGGACCTGGTGTTTCAAATTCCATGTTATCTGTGTTGAATTTAAGTGATATTAGGACATCTAAATGAAGAGCTCTTATAGAGAAAAATATGAAATTAAGGTAAGAATTAAGGTTTAAGGTTCAGGGTTGGAAGGCCATGATGTAGGGATCCTCTTACATTATTACTAGAAGGAATCTTACATATCAACAAATCCAGTGTTTTTATAAATAATGTGTAACTACTCATGATTGGGTCTTGAAGTCTATCTAGTAGGTTATAACTGGCATTTTTGAAAAAATAAGAGTGAATTAAAAAAACATTCAGGGCACGTGTGGTAGCTCGCACCTATACTCCCAGCACTTTTGGAAGCCAAGGTAGGAAGATCACTTGAGGCCAGGAGTTTGAAACCAGACTGGGCAATATAGCAAGATCCCATCTCTACAAAAAATAGAAAAATTAGCTGGGCATGCTGGTTCATGCCTTAATCCCAGCTACTCAGGAGGCTGAGGCAGAAGGATCACTTGACCCCAGGAGTTTGAGGTTACAGTGAACTATTATGATGCCATTGCACTGTAGCCCTGGCAACAGAGTGAGACCCTGTCTCAAAAAAAAAAAAAAGCTTTCATAGTACATCTTATGTAGTAAAGGTAAGCATGTAATGCCTTAATACTTACTTATACATGTGTATAGACATATATACATGCATTATGTAAATGTATGTGTGTATATACCGAATCACAATGTAAAGTGTGAGTCACAGTAAACAATGTTTGAAATGAGGAGACAGAGCTCAGAGAATTGAAATGTGTGTCCAAGGTAACTCAGCCAAGTGTTAGATCAGGGACAGAATCTGGGTCTCTCGAAGCCCAGGCCAGTGGTTTTCCTACATCGCCACAGTTGAAGCTAAAAGTGCAGCCACAGATTCATTCTGCATAAATGAACTTAGAAGAGCAGAAAAGTGTTGTGGTTGGGCGTCAGGGCAGTGGAGGGGCGGAGCTGCGAAAGGAGGAGCTGCGAAAGGAAGGTGCAACCACGTTATACACAGCAGCCATACAGGAGAGAATATGAGTGGGGAAAGACCTTCGCCTGTGGCAGGTGGGTGGGGAATAGAGGCAGAGGCAGAGCTTATCACAGGGAGATTAGGAGGGAAATGATAAGGAAATAGAAGCAATTCCTTAAAAGTTTGGATTGTAATTAGAGTGGAGCAGGAAAATCCTCTGTTTGTTTTTCTCTCAAGAAAAACCTGCATAGATTTGAAGGCACTTTTGCTAGTGTTTATATAAACAGGTCAGTTTGGGGGGACTCTGATATTCAAGGTTTCTTTTCATTGCAAATATGTGAACATGATATCTCTGCAGCAACAGTCTATATTCAGGCCTATTATTAATATACCAGCACATAGATCCCACAGCCCCTTTGAATGCAGTTCAACAGGTATTAATTAGTGTCTGTACTTGGCAGTGTACCACACATTGGGGATATCCAGAGAAGGCACCTCCCCTATGCAGATGTTTGCAGATCAGTTTAAGAGACAAAAGATAAGGCCAGGTAATCCTAGCACTCTGGGAGGCCGAGGCAGGCGGTCTCTACTATAAATAGAAAGAAATCAATTGGCCAACTAATATATAGAAAAAATTAGCTGGGCATGGTGGCACATGCCTGTACTCCCAGCTACTTGGGAGACTGAGGCAGAAGGATTGCTTGAGCCCAGGAGTTTGAGGTTGCTGTGAGCTAGGCTGACGCCACGGCACTCAATGTAGCCTGGGCAACAAAGTGAGACTCTGTCTCAAAAAAAAAAAAAAGAGACAAAAGATAAAAATATGAACAACGTAATACAATACAGAAGTTTATAGTATATACAGTAATACTATGGACAATCAGAAGGGAGAAAGACCAATTTTTGCTTGAGTTATTGGAAAAGACTTTTGGGAGATGTCTGAACTTGGCTAAAACTTAAAGTTAAAACAGAACCAAGATAGGCGGAGAGAAGTAGGGAGAACTTTCCTGGTTGGGAAAATTTTATGAGCGAAGATTTAGTTATAAGCTAGGCACAGTGGCTCATGCCTGTAATCCCAGCACTTTGGGAGTCTGAGGCAGAAGGATTGCTTGAGGCCAGGAGTTTGAGACCAGTTTGAGTAACATAGTGAGACCCATATCTACAAAAAAATATAAAAAAAAATTAGCTGGGTGTGGTGGTGTGCGTTTGTAGTCCCAGCTAATTGGGAGGCCAAGGTGGGAGGATGGCTTGAAGCCAGATGTTTGAGGCTGTAGTGAGCTGTGATCACACCACAGTCTGGGTGACAGAGCAAGAGCCTGTCTCAAAAAATAAAGGATACAGAGTTGTGGTGACAAAGATGTGTGTGGAAGGTGGTGAGGAATACAGTGGAGGAAAGAACTAGAGTATTGAAATCTTAAAAGCCAGATGGGAGTTTGGACGGGAGCTTGAGGAAGAAGGCAGAGCTGGACCTGTACATGGTGAGTCACCTCTGTAGATGTATCACTGAAACTGAGTGATGTGTTCTCGGAGGAAAGGACCACCTAGGGAAAGGAGCAGGCATCTGAGAACTGAGCCCAGCAGATGCCCACAGTTGTGGGGTGGGAGCAGGAGGGAGGCCAGTAAGAAGCATGAGGCAAGAGCATTTGAGGAGGTCTGGAGAAAATCAGAGAATTTAAAGAGACAGTGGCCAACACTTTCAGTTGCCCCTGGGAAATCAAGGAGAATGCCATTGGATTTGTTGAGGAGGTTATTGGTTGACTGAGGAGATAATTTCACTAGAAGTGTGAGGATACAGAATTAATTCAAAGGATTGAGGAGGAAACCTGGGGAGTGAGGTTGTAGAGGGAGGGCATGTAGACCACTCTTTCAAGACCTTTTGCAGAAAGTATGAAAGATACGTGGTTGTAACTGCAGGGGCACAGAGTTGAACAAAGTTCCCATGTGTTTATTTACTTTTAAAAAATCGGGCCGGGCGCGGTGGCTCACGCCTGTAATCCTAGCTCTCTGGGAGGCCGAGGTGGGCGGATCATTTGAGTTCAGGAGTTCGAGACCAGCCTGAGCAAGAGCGAGACCCCATCTCTACTATAAATAGAAGGAAATTAATTGGCCAACTAATATATATAGAAAAAATTCACCAGGCATGGTGGCACATGCCTGTAGTCCCAGCTACTTGGGAGGCTGAGGCAGCAGGATTGCTTGAGCCCAGGAGATTGAGGTTGCTGTGAGCTAGGCTGATGCCACGGCACTCACTCTAGCCTGGGCAACAAAGCAAGACTCTGTCTCAAAAAAAAAAAAATCGGAGTATGATCATTTGTTTGAAGATAAGAGGCAAAAGAGAGGGAGAGAGCAAATATGTGGAGGCAAGAGGAAGTAAATGGAGGGCCATATTTCTTCAAAAGTTGAGAGATAGTTAAAGCTTTAGAGAAAATAAGTTACTCCTCTTCTGAGATTAAAATGCTCCAGTCTTGCCAACTCCCATCCAACTCAAAAACCTTGCTTCTTTGGAGCATGAGTTGTATTCTCAAGAAGCTAGGCTATTTTCTTCCAAAGCCATTACCAATATTATTTTTGTATAATGTTCCATCAACAATGAAGGAGTATTGGTCTGGGGAGATCCCAGGTCTCTGTAAGAGCAAGAGATATCAAGGAAAGGCAACAGATTGAGGTAGGATAGGAAGATGTAATTTATCTTCTTTCATATGGACCTCAGGAGTTCAAGAGGCGCAGTGGGAGAGGAGGTGGATCAGAGCAGCCAACTTGCAATATCATGGCATGTCCAGGTGGGAGCTCAGAACCCTGATACCCCCGTCCTCATACCTGTTTTCCAATTTGATATTTCTTGGGACACCACGAAGTGCCCACAGCTGTGCATAAACACCAGGCTGCCAAGCCACAGGGGTGTGACAGTGCTGTAGTCGTCTCTAGCAGGAGGATACATGTTTGTGGTATGGCTCGACAGCAGACTCCGTTCCACAGTATCAAGAAACCCGGCCGGGCGCGGTGGCTCACGCCTGTAATCCTAACTCTCTGGGAGGCCCAGGCGGGTGGATCCTTTGAGCTCAGGATTTCAAAACCAACCTGAACAAGACCGAGACCCCATCTCTACTATAAATAGAAAGAAATTAATTGGCCAACTAATATATATATATAGAAAAAATTAGCCGGGCATGGTGGCGCATGCCTGTAGTCCCAGCTACTTGGGAGGCTGAGGCAGAAGGATCATTTGAGCCCAAGAGTTTGAGGTTGCTGTGAGCCAGGCTGACACCACGGCACTCACTCTAGCCTGGGCAACAAAGTGAGACTCTGTCTCAAAAAAAAAAAAAGAAACCCTTTTCTTGTGATCATAAGCTGAGACAAATAGATGAAATATATTGCATTTCATTGAATCTGAAACATCATAATCATAGCAAAGCAATGTCTGGGGCACTCTGCTAAGTAACACTAATTGCTGCCATTTGTTAAGTGCCAGTCACTGTGCTACACGCTGTAGATTAGGTATATCTCAGGTATGTGGGACAGTCCAGTAGAGTCTAAGCTGTATTATGGCAGTGAATGAAGATGGTGTTTACAGAATCTAACATAGTACTTGGCGTCTAATAAGTGCTTAGTAAATATTTGTTGTCAAGTGAGGTATTCTACTTGGGGTACCAGAACTCATATATCAAAAAACAACTAGCAGCCGGGCTCGGTGGCTCACACCTGTAATCCTAGCACTCTGGGAGGCCAAGGCGGGTGGATTGCTCAAGGTCAGGAGTTCAAAACCAGCCTGAGCAAGAGCGAGACCCCGTCTCTACTAAAAATAGAAAGAAATTAATTGGCCAACTAAAAATATATAGAAAAAATTAGCCGGGCATGGTGGCGCATGCCTGTAGTCCCAGCTACTTGGGAGGCTGAGGCATAAGGATCACTTGAGCCCAGGAGTTTGAGGTTTCTGTGAGCGAGGCTGAGGCCATGGCACTCTAGCCCCGGGAAGCAGAGTGAAACTCTGTCTGAAAAAAAAAAAAAAGATAACTAGCAAGGGTTATTTTCTATTCCCATTTGAGAGGTGACTTTTAGAGCAAAGAGTAATCCAAGCACTAGAGAAGCCTTCATGGAGAAGCTAGCACTTGAGCCTTAGAAGACAGTGGGTGAGCAGCAAGGATGGAGAAGGCTCAGAGGCAAGCTGGGCTTGTCATGTTCAAGGAATGATAAGGAAACAAATAAACCTTGTTGTTACAGGTTTCATAATAGTGGCAAGTGGCCATTTCTCGGCTCTCTGAGAGGAAATGACTAACTGGCCTCCAAAGAGGTCTCACATAGTAAGCGATGTTCCTTGTGGAACCAGTTAGAGGCTACTGTGCTGATACCAAGCTGAAAGGAGTAAATGATGTAAAAGAGTGGGAAGTCATGTAAGAATTTAGAGCTGGAAGTGACCAAAGAGGCCCAATTCTTTCATTATATACACACGTGAAAACAGCAGCCCAGCGAAGTTGTGTAACACATCCGAGATCAACACAGGTAGGAGGGGAAGGCAGGACCAGAGCTGAGTCTTTTGACTTACTGTCTGAGTGCTGTATCCACTGCACCTGCTGCTCTTTCCAGATCTAGTAGCAACTGCAGTTATTTCCCAGAAGTCAAAACCAGCGGGGGAGAGAGGGAAATGAAGTGATTGTATCCATATCTTAGGTCTAATTAGATTTTACCATCAAAATATTAGAAATAACAGTAATCTTTATGTTGAGAGATTGAATGCACCCTTTTAAATAAATATAACCTAAACACTTAAGTTTATTCCATTTCATATTATTCTGTTTCATGAATTTATGTCCTGCCTGTTCAACTAGAGTCATTCACTCGAATGGAAATAACTTTAAAGACCATCTAGTATAACCCCACTCGTCCTGCTGCTCCTCAAGTTTAGACAGATAAAGTGACTTACCTGAAACTAAAGAAAGCTTTGCAGGCATTTCAACTTTCTGTACCTTTGCCTCATCTCCGAGCACTTTGCTTGGTAGCTTTCTACTATATATTCTTACATTTTTTTATAATTAAAACTTAAATGATTATAATTTAGATCAACCAGTTTTTTGGGGGGGAGGGTGAACAGTTATAAAAGATACATAAAATGTTATGAGAGCAAGTGGATAGAATAAAAAGTAACCACCTCATAGAAACTGAAGAAAGTCTGATTTTATAGAGTAGGATAGAAAAATAGCCAGTGTTGTGTAGATGAGTGAATTTTGAAACATCACTGTCATATTAAGAATGGAAACGGCCACGCTCATCTAGAGATGACATACAACCTAGAACGGGCCTTGACTCTGAACAGGGGGGAGAGAGGGGTGGTGCATTTTAGGAGGCTAAGGCGGAAGGATTGCTTGAGGCCAGGAGTTCAGGTGCCTGTAGGAGTTCAAGACCAGCCTGCACAAGATAGTGAGACCCCATCTCTACAAAAAAATTTAAAAATTAGCCGGGCCCTGTTGGCCTGTGCCTGTAGTCCTAGCTACTCAGGAGGCCGAGGCAGGAGGATTGCTTGAGCGCAGGAGTTGGAGGCTACCGTGAGCTATGATCATGCCACTTGCACTGCACTCCAGCCTGGGTGACAGAGTGAGACCCTGTCTGGATGAATCAATCAATAGAAAAATAAGTAAATAAAAAAGAAAACACTTTTCATGTAAAGTTTTGTTGGCTGACATTATACTCAAAATTGCTGGTTAAATAGTGATAATTCATTTCTTATTGTTTTACAAAAACTATCTTTGCCCCTTGATTATTTTACTTGTGCAACCTAAAGATGAAAAAATAATAATCTCACAGTTCTAAGCACACCCACAGCACACCTCTGCAGGAGTTATATGTATTAGGTGAGTGTTCAAAAATGGTGTCTCAGGTGCTCCTGGTATTAAACTCACTATACTGGAGGATAAGAAGTTGTGAGCTCTTGGAATGTGGGCCCTTGGCTCCCGTTCGTGTTCTGACTGCCTAGATGGGGACCTGGAAAAGAGAGGGGAAATGGGAAGCTTTGAGCTAGGTCTCCAGAGGTGGTGTCCCTTCTAGCAGGGATTTAGTAGAGGCTGCTTGCCAAAAGCGGCAGGCATTACTGAGCAAAAGCCACCGGGAAAGTTTTTTTGGTTGCTGTTGAGATTTAGGACCTAAATACATTCACCCCTAAAGTTTGGGGGTCCGGAAAGAGTCTGCTGTGAGCCTGCAGAAAAGAGAGTGGCCACAGCACTGGATGTTTTACATAGAGTAGATAAAATTTCTCCAAATAGACTGAAAGTATGTGATAAAGTAAAAGCAAAGGGGGCTGGGTGGGCTGGCTGATGTGGTGACATGGAAAACCAGGGCTTAGGATTTCTGCAGGCAGGGTTGGGGGAGAGGGAGGATGAGCAATTTACAAGAAGATTGCTTCCTCTCAGGCTTTGCTACAAAAGAGCTGCTTCTAGAGACTGCTCGCGAGGGATTGTGGTCTTTCTTTCACAAATTTGTATTTCAACAGTGTTTTATTACCTATTTTCTTCACCTGTTTAAAGGGGTTGATAGGTCAGGAAGGAAACCTCAGGTTATTAAAAAGTGAAGAAAGAGTTTGAAATGGATTAACAGGGTAATTGGGTACTGACTGTTAGTATTAGAACATCATTTTATAGCAAATGTTCTTTTTCCCACTTTACTATTTTGTCATATCAATATTACATGTTCACCATAGAAATACTAGAAAAGGGAATAAGTGAAAAGAAAGGGAGAAAAATCAGAGTTTCTATCCCCTCAACACTTTTTCCTTTTCAAAAATGTGCGTTTAAAATATTTTTCCCCTTTTAACAAAACTACAATTCTTTGATAAATTGTTTTGTAACTTGCTTTTTTTCAGCAACACACTATTAGATCTCTTTCCATTAATAAACATAAATATCTTAATGGTTATAATAGTATTTTATTCTATGGACATGCCATCATTTATTTACCCAGGCCCTTTTGAGGAAATTTTGGTGGTTTCTGTTTAGGTTGTTTCTAAACTTTTAAAAATCTCAGTGAACCTCCCTGTATGAACATATTTGTGCACTTGTCCTATTATTTACCCAGAATAAATTCCCAAAAGTGGGCTTCTGGGTTAAAAGATTTGATTTTTTAAAAAAGTAAAGGAAGTATTAAAGTTTTTATCTACTCCCTTATGCCTTTGTCCCTCTATTTTAATTTTTAAAATCAAATGACATGATAAAATATGCCTTTCCTTTAATTTCACACAATTTCTGCCATACATTTTCTGGAATACTGCTGAATATTTACTATGTATGACATGACTAGATTCGATTCTGTCTGGGGATTTATAATTTATGTTATACTGAGTGGGGTTTTATAGATACAATCATGTGAATAGATGTGCACATCTGCTCATATGCGTCATTGTTCACAGTCTTACTGTGTGTGAACTGTGGCTCTGAAGATTAGCTTAAATTGTGCTTTAAAATTGCACCAATCCATCATTAGCAACCAGATAGCTACAAAAACCCAGAAGTGGAATTCTAGGTCATAACTCACGTGATTTGGTGCCTGAGAAAAGAACTGGAGGCAGAATAGCTATTGGCCAAGAGCATAGACTCTGGAGCTGGGGGAGGCTCAAATCCCAGCTCTTCTGCTTAACTGGGCCAGTTACTCTTCCTCATCAGCAAAATGGGCATATTTTGAGGATTCATAAGGTGCTTAGAACAGTGTATGACATACATGGTAAGTGCCATATAAATACTTGTTAAAATTAAAAGCATCCCCATTAGGTCATGGAAGGAGGCCACAGCCCTGGAGCCTGCTATCCAATAAAGCCTCACCAGTTAGTGGTGGGATTTTAGAAGCAGTGGGAAGGGCTTATTACCAAAATCGGTCTTCTCTCAGGTTGCTTCAAATTCCACCAGTAGAAAGGTATCTGAGTTAGCAGGACAGGTTTTTTTTTTTTTTAATTACTATGCTCTTGGGAGATGGTTGGGCTCAAGTCCCCATTGATGGCCACTTCTACCCCAAATTCCAGGTCCTCCCCTGAGGCACACTCTGTGACAAATTTGGTGTGTTCTGCTTCCAGACCTTTCTGTGCACTTACCTATTATACGTTTATATAGAAATATGTATGGGGTTTTGCAGGTTTTCCTTCTCTTTTTTCCTTCTCTTCATCCTCACTCTTGCTGTCCTTGTGCCAGCTGACCGACGACGACCCGCGCGGCTGAGATCCGCTTCGGTGCCCTAAGGTGGAGGTCTGGGGTCCCTCGGCAAAGCCCTGAGGTGGACAGGGCGGGCAACTGCTGCCACTTTACAGTTTGGCCTCTCATCAGTAGAGACGGATCGGCCTTTGGAATTCATCCCTGAAAAGGGCTTCCCCCATCCCAAAACAAACACACACACACACTTTAGCAGGGGGTCGAAAGGGTGAAAGACAGTAATCTTGGAGTAAAACTCCTGAGGTGGGCTTTCGAGGGCGCCGGCCGAGGAGGGGAGCGCCAAGAGCAGTGGGCCGGCCGGCACGTCGCTCCAGCGAGCGCGGGTTCCAGCTCCGTCCTTTAGCGCCAGCCCCGCAGAGATAGCCCGGGGGACTCGGGCGATTCATATGTAAATGTGGGAAGCCTGGGGGGAAATGCTTGTCCTATACAAAGGATTCAGGGGGTTGAGGAGCATTCCAGAGCCCTGGGAAGGTCCTACGCCCCCTGCTCTCGCCCGGACGCTCACGTCCGCACGCCGGCGGCTCGGGCGCTGCAGGTACGTCCCGGGCGTGGGGCGGAACTCGCGGCCTCCTGTCCCCGCGCCGCGGCGCTGGCGCTGCCTGGGACCTCAGGGTTCTCCCCACCAGCGGCAGAGCCAGCTGTCCGGGCGAGGGAAGCGTGCGTGGCTTTGCTCTTTAACTCTGCTTTGAAGTGTGTGATAGACTTGGGAAGTGAGCCCGGCGACTATGCACTGAACCAGAAAGGGGCGGGGGCGTCCTGAGAAGGACGGGTGGCATCGGGACTGGGGGGAGAGGAGCAACCACCGGAGGGAAAAAAAATGTCCACAGCTAATTGTTTTAGCACGGAAAGTCAATTTGTGCGGTAGCCCCAGCTGCTTCACACCTGCAGGGCCTTCCTAGGCTGGAAGTGAGAGCTCGTCTGCCGGGCCTCAGTTTCCTCCATGAGCTTGCTCATCCCCAGATGTTATTGTTCTTATAGAAAAGTAGAATTTTAGAGTCTCCACAGGGCATTTTCTGCTTAGTGCATGTTACCTTAATCTGGTGCAGCCGGCATTTTCTGGCCCATGGTGGGAAAAGCACTAACTTTTGTTGGATCATTAACCTCGTTTAATTTACTCAACTACTCTGCAAGGTAGATATTATTATCCTTATTTTACAGATGAGGAAATTGAGGCCCAGAGGTAAAAATGGACTTTTCCAGGGCTCCTCGGCTACATGGTGGGGAAATGCAAGACTCAAAACCTGGTCCCACTGCCGCTGGCTGAGGCTGAAGGCCGCCTAAAATTTTAGAGGAGACTTTTTTCTTAGAAAATATGTGGAATAAGGGAAAAACAGTTTTACACTTGGAGTCATTTCGAGCCAGATATTCTTTATTGACTTAATCTTTGAAAAGTCTTTTGAGTGTTAATATATGTTTGTAGACCCTGAAGTTATCTTCAGAAACATCTCAGGTTTTGTTAAAATTGCAGATACCCGGGTCTCACCCAGATTTGCTGAATCAGATTCTCAGGATTGGTGCCCTGGAAACTGGAATTTAGTGAAAACATCCCACAGGGGTTTTTAATCCCACTAAAGTGTTCTGGATTTTGTTTTTTAAAGGCTATTCAGGAGCTTCTAAACCCCGTCTGGGAAAAAAAAAAAAGGCATGCTGATAGTTTATAAGAATCATTACCATTTATTTTTCAGTCTCTCAATCCGGCTTCCAATTGATGAGTAAGTGCTTGCTGGTGCTTTATGCTTTCAGCTGCTATAATTAATAGAACTCCCAGGAGAGAATGCAGTCATTTCCAGGGAGTTTTTCAGATTTGAAGCAAACAAGCCCCTGACCTTTTCTGGTTGAGATTCCAGGCTAGGGTAACAAAATGGTGCAGGATTAAGTACATAGGATTTGGATTTAAATATATTTAGGTTCTAATTCCAGAACTGCCATTTACTCCTACCTAACTTCAGACAAGTTGGTCAACCTCAAGGCCTTGGTTTTCTTATCTATTAAATGACAGTAATACCTGCTTTAAAATTTTGGTGTGAGTATTAAATAAGTTCAGGGATATGATCTGTAAAGCATCTGGCATGTGATTGGAATTCAATAAATGTTCTCCCTTTCCAGAGCTTTTTAATCTTATGTTTAAAATGAGTTTCTTTTCTCAACTTGCCACTAATGGGACCACATTTAGGACTGAAAGTCTATTGTTTTGAACTCACAAAGAAAATTTAAAACAAGGCCATTAAAAATAAATTTTATGTATATTACAATTAACTTAGAATTATAATTTAACACAGTGGTGAAATGAGTTATTCTTGAAATTTTGCCATTCATTCTACCAAAAAACTCAAAATATTTTTCCATTATGTCTCTTTAAACTTTATTTTGGGTTGGGTGCAGTGGCTCATGCCTGTATTCCTAGCACTTTGGTAGGCTGAGGTGGGAAGATTGCTTGAGTCCAGGAGTTGGAGGCTGCAGTGAGCTATGATGATGCCACTGCACTTCAGCCTGGGCAACAGGGTGAGACCTTGTCTTAAAAAAACAAAAAACCTTTATTTTGAATAATGTCAAATATACAGAAAATTGCAATAGGACAAAGAACCTCCTGTATATATTTTACTCATATTCACCAGTATTTAATTTCATTCTCTTTTTTCTCTCCCAAACTTCCCCCTGTATAGTTTTTCTTTTTTTTCCTGAACTATTTAAGAATATGTTGTATATATCATGCCCCTTAGTAAACTTTGGTGTATATTTTGTATGACCATGGGTATTCTCTTACATGACTATGATAGATTTGCCATTTTGGGAAATTTAAAATTGATTTACTCATTTATCTAACAGTCTATATTCCAGTTTTATCAATTGTCCTAGTTAAGTCCTTTGTGTCATTCTCCCCCTCCCCCCCAAAATCAGAATCCAGTTCAGAATCACACATTGCATTTAGTTGTCATCTCTTTAGTTATCTTTAATTGGGAACGGTTTCTCAGGCCACCTTTGTCTGTTGTGACATTGACTTTTTTTTTTTTTTTTTTTGAGGCAGAGCCTCACTTTGTTGCCCAGGCTAGAGTAAGTGCCATGGCGTCAGCCTAGCTCATAGCAACCTCAATCTCCTGGGCTCAAGTGATCCTACTGCCTCAGTCTCCCGAGTAGCTGGGACTACAGGCATGTGCCACCATGCCCAGCTAAATTTTTGTATATATATTTTTAGTTGGTCAATTAATTTCTTTCTATTTTTAGTAGCAATGGGGTCTCACTCAGCCTGGGTTCGAACTCCTGACCTCGAGCAGTCCGCCCGCCTCGGCCTCCCAGAGTGCTAGGATTACAGGCGTGAGCCACCACGCCCAACCAACATTGACATTTTGAAGTACACAAATCCTCAGTTTGTCTGATGTTGCCTCAGGATTCATCTCAGATTATACATTTTTTACTAGGATACTACATAAAGGGTTATTATGTTGTTTCCAGACATGATGTTTAGAAACATATGATGTCTGTTTACCCCTATTGGTGTGGTTAATTTCTATTACTCAGTTATAATGTTATCCACTTCTGATGCATAATGACTATTTTTTTATTTTTGTAATTAATAAGTAATTTGTAATATGTACTTCAAAACTATGCAGATATTCTGATCATTATCAGACCCCAGCACCAGAATCATCCGTTGATGATTCCTGCCTGAACCAAATTTTATTCTGATGGTTGCAAAATAGTGATTTTCTAACTCTATCATTTCTTCTTTTCTTTTTTGAGACAGAGTCTGGCTTTGTTGCCCAGGCTAGAGTGCCGTGCGTTAGCCTAGCTCACAGCAACCTCGAACTCCTGGGCTCAAGCAATCCTCCTGCCTCACCCTCCCAAGTAGCTGGGACTACAGGCATGCGCCACCATGCCTGGCTAATTTTTTCTATATATATATTAGTTGTCCAATTAATTTCTTTCTAATTTTATAGTAGAGACAGGGTCTTGCTCTTGCTCAGGCTGGTTTCAAACTCCTGACCTCGAGCAATCCGCCCGCCTCGGCCTCCCAGAGTGCTAGGATTACAGGCGTGAGCCATCACGCCCGGACCATTTCTTCTGTTCTTTATGAGTTGACATTCTTCCATAAGAAAGAGGTTTCTCTTCACTCCAGTTATTTATGTACTTACAGATTCTTATTTTATTCAGTAGAATTGAATATTTCTATTGAATAAGAATGTTTAGGCTGGGCACAGTGGCTCACGCCTGTAATCCTAGCACTCTAGGAGGCTGAGGCGGGAGGATCGCTCAAGGTCAGGAGTTTAAGACCAGGCTGAGCAAGAATGAGACCCTGTCTCTACTAAAAATAGAAAGAAATTAGTCGGACAACTAAAAATATATAGAAAAAATTAGTCGGGCATGGTGGTTCATGCCTGTGGTCCTAGCTACTGGGGAGGCTAAGGGAGGAGGATTGCTTGAGCCCAGGAGTTTGAGGTTGCTGTGAGCTAGGCTGATGCCATAGCACTCTAGCCTAGGCAACAGAGTGAGACTCTGTCTCAGAAAACAAAAAAGAATGTTTCATTTGATACTCAGATTTGGCCAGTGGGAGCCTTCAGGCTGCCTCCCGTGTCCTTTTGACGTGTCCCCATCATGTCGTTGAGCACTTCTTTACTTTCTGCCCCTTCAGGCTTATCTATAACTTCCTTGCCCCAGCCCTGGAATTAGCCATTTCTTCAAAGAACCCTGCTTCCTTTTAGTGGAGAATGGTTTTTAGAAACCAGAATCTGGATTGCACTGGAATTCCCAAATTCTGAGGGAAAGGGCAGTTGAAAAGATTTTTGGAGAATAAAACCTGTGAAAGTGTAACTTTCCATAAGTTTGAACATTTGTATTTTTGCTTAAATCTGGGGAAAAAATGTTCTTTTGATTGTACTCAGACTTATTAGTGTATTTACTTACCAAATTTGTAATTGTTTATCTGCATCTTAAGGAATTATTATTATTTTTTTTTTTGAGACAGAATCTCACTCTGTTGCCTGGGCTAGAGTGCCATGGCCTCAGCCTAGCTCACAGCAACCTCAGACTCCTGGGCTCAAGTGGTTCTCCTGCCTCAGCCTCCCAAGTAGCTGGGAGTACAGGCATGCACCAACATGCTCGGCTAATTTTTTCTATATATTTTTAGTTGGCCAATTAATTTCTTTCTATTTTTAGTAGAGATGGGGTCTCGCTCTTGCTCAGGCTGGTCTCAAACTCCTGACCTTGAGTGATCCACCCGCCTCGGCTTTTTAGAGTGCTAGGATTACAGGCATGAGCCACTGTGCCTGGCCAGGATCTTAAGGAATTTGATAGAAACTAAGCAGAGATTGCTTCAGTGTTAATTTTTTTTCTGATTTCTTACTTTCATGTTTAATATTAATTTTAAATGGACAAATGCTGTCCCATGTTTATAAATAACTCTCTCATCCTATATATCTAAGTAACTGTAAAAGTTGGTGACAAGACATATTTGTTTTCAGTTTTAGAATCATGTAGTCTAGTTCTTAGAGGTTCTTTTAATTGAAAATACCATTAAAGAACTTCATGTGTATAGCAGGTTTGTATCTATCTTCTAGGACATTTTAAGTAGCAAAACTTGCTTTGTGAGTCTTAAGGATTTTTTTTTGAGACAGTGTCTTGCTCTGTCACTCTGGGTAGAGTGCAGTGGCATCATCATAGCTCATTGTAACCTCAAATTCCTGGGCTCAAACAATCCTCTTGCCTCAGCCTCCGAAGTAGCTGGGACTGCCTGGCTAATTTTACTATTTTTAGTAGAGACGGGTCTCACTCTTGCTCAGGCTGGTCTTGAACTCCTGAGCTCCGCTAGGGTTATAGGCATGAGCCACTGTGCCTGGCCTTGATTAAGGTTTTCATAGGGAGAATCTAAATAATTTTTACCTATTTCTTTATATACTAATGTTAATCCACCATCGGAGTGACTGGAAAATGATAGGCCCTACAGTTACCTAGTTCTCAGATAATCCCTAATTCTTGGTTTATGCTTAGTTGGCATTATTTTATGTTCTCCATAATATTTCGTTTAAGTGCTATATCTATATTTTTAGTTTTTAGCTTGCTATTTCTGCTACTTGATATCATGGAACAGGTTTTATATCTGCTTGATGTGAAAGCAAGTCTTAGTAAGGCCAGACCCCTTTCAGCCTCTTTTGTAAGGAGCTTGTAAACACTGATTTGTCCTCTTAAAATGGGCCAGCTACTCCTTTTTAGGACAAACTCTCGAAATGGTATTGTACATGTCGGGAAAGTTCTCTCTGCAGGAATGGCTTCCTAAGCGCTTCAGCTGTTCCTGTTTAGAACTGCCACACGCGATCAGATTTCCTGGTGGTCGGCAATAGTGAGACCTTTGGTTCTCAAGGAATGTGTTCTTGTGACTCAAACTGTTGGAGACTCCTCCTTGCACACTCAGAACTGCTGACCAGTTCTCTTTTCCCTTCTAGAAATGACGCTCCTCTCCTCCCAGTCTTCATCACTGGTGGCCCCTCCCGGGTCAGTGTCCACTGAAAACCCAGAGCAGAGGATGCTGGAGAAGAGAGCCAAGGTGGTAGAAGAACTTCTTCAGACGGAAAGAGACTACATTCGGGATCTGGACATGTGTATTGAGCGGATCATGGTACCCCTGCAGCAGGCACAGGTGGGAGCTGTGGGGGACAGTTAGCTTGACTTGGAATGTGGCCCTCCAAGCCGGAAGCACCAAGATGTGGGAGCTTTCACTACAGAGATTTATTGAGTTTGAGAATGAAGGCTGTGATTGCGGCTGCTGCTGCTCTTAATCAAGGGCCCCAAAATACGTGCTGTCATCAGCTTAAGCCTTCAGCATCCTGTCACTTGTCAAGTCTGCTGTTAACCTACCAGCCTTACTGTAGTAACTCCCAGGACATTTCCTATTTCTATGGCTCCTGAAAATGGTTCCAGGGAGTCTGAATCGTGGCTCCACTGGGAAGGTTGTGTGATAATATAACAAAATGTCAGGGTTAGGGTTCCCTGGCTCTAGTATTTGATCATACAGAGTTTGTTTGGGAAACCCTTACCGACATGTGCTTTGGCTTTTCTAGGTGCTGGATGGTAAGAAAAGGGTAACAGTATCCCAGGAATTTACAGCCTTTATTGCTTGTTACTTGACCACCTGGGCTTGGCTTGGGTTATACTCTTGGAGCCTTCACACCCAAGTACTTCTGTAGCCTTTGGGCAGTGCCATCAGACGGGTGCTGGTGGCAGTTTGTCTCCCAGTGTATTTATAAACCAAATTGATTCCATAGTCACTTTACTAAGATGCTGGTCGGGAGAGCAGAGAGTACTTGGATCAAGGACAAAGGGTGACACTAAAGATAATGTTGGATGTTTTTATTTTAGAAACTTTGAGAAAGTGAGTGAAGAAAATGACCTTGAGCAATTTTTGTACAATCCTTGAGACATTCCTAGTATGAATGATATGCCATTGATTTCATTTCCACTCATTTTTATGTTTTATTTCCCTTTCTCAGCTACCAAACATTGACTTTGAAGGACTTTTTGGAAATATGCAAATGGTGATTAAAGTCTCAAAGCAATTATTGGCCGCTCTGGAAGTCAGCGATGCTGTAGGTATGAGCCCCTGCCGTTGTTTCAGAGGGGTGGGGGGAGAAGGGGCCTTCCTGATACTGAGTAGTTATGCTAGGAAAATGCAGTTTTAGTTACTTAGTTATTTAAGCCCCTGCTTCTTGTATCTCACATTGCTTTGAGATGGTGTAGGACGTTGGCAGTAGTACGTTTTTCATACTGATGGTTGCAGCCTGTTCCTGGGTCATGAGATCACTTTAGTGGTTTGCACCCCATACATATTTTTCAATAAAATAGAAAATATCAGAATGTATCATAAGCAATAAGTTTAACTACTGTTTTTTGAAACTTTTATTTCCATTCCATATATATATACACACACACACACACACATACATACACACACACCAAGTCATGATTTAAAATGTATTTATGTGGATCATTGTCAAGAATATTTTTAAAACATTCATCTAGTTCTTATACACAAGGAAACTTACTAGCTCTCTATTGCTGAGTAACAAATTACACTGAAACTTAGAAGCTTAAAAGGTTAAACACACATTAGTTCACAGATTCTTTTGGTCAGGAATCTGGAAGCGCCTTAGCTGGTGGTTCTGGCTCCGGGGCTCTCATGAGGCTGGAGTCAGGCTGTTGGCCTGGGCTCAGGGATCCACTTCCAAGAAAGCTCACTCAGCTCTTCAGGCCTCAGTGCCTTCTCATGTGAGCCTCTCTGCGGACACTTCTCAGAACATGACATGAGTCATGAGCCACCCAGAGTGAGCGGCCAGAGAGAGAGCAAGTCTGAGGCAGGAGCTGCAGCGTCTTCTACAACCTGGTGTCAGAAATGACAGAGCATCACGTCTGCCATATTCTACTGTCATGAGGCCAGCCCTGGTACAGCATGGGAGGGGGTGGCCTATTATTTTGCTATTTTATTGGAATCATAGTTACAAGATGCTGCCATAGTTACAGCCACCACACTACACATCCAGCCGAAGGAAAAAGTGACCCCAGTGTCATTTTAAGGGTTTGCAAACCTTTTCCAGAATTCCTCCATCAAATTTTTCCTTTTATGTCTCATTGGCCAGAACTGGTCACATAGATACTGAGGTCACATAGCCTACATTGATAGCTAGAAGAGGGAATGGGGGGAAACGTTTTAGACTAGGCAGTGTTTACCCGACTCACCTGGGAGAAGAGTAGACAGAGCAACAAAACAGCGCTGCCCTCCTGCAGGAAGGGGTAGTATAGCACGGTGTCGGGATATGCCAAGCTGGATCTCAGTTGTTCCCTACAACTGCCCTCTGAGGTCTAGCTGCTCTTAATTTTATTTCTCAGATGAGGCAGCTGAGACTTAGAGAGAAGGTAATTTGCCCAAGGTCTCGTGGCTAATAATCGATGGGACTGCATTTGAATTTGGATCTTTCTGCCGTCCAGGCTCGCACCATGAGCCTATGTACAGAGTGGGGCTGTGTGTCTCACATTTTCTGGAATGGCTAGAGAAAGCGAAGCCTGGGGTCCTTGCTCTCAGCCTAGCTAGAGAGGTCAGGGAGGTCGAGGAAGGAGAAGCAGACATTGAGTTGAGCTGAAGGGAAGTCATGGTGACCCAGTTTTAATATAATGATAAACCATAAAAGCCAATTTATAAGATTGTATAAGTCATTTGAGATAAGTATATGTAGATCTGTTATTTGAAATATGAAAGAAATGGGAGAAATTTGACTAGTATCTAAAAGGGATTAATTATTAAGCAATTACTCATTTTTCTTCCAACTTATTATGTGTTGTCATGTTCGGGGCTCTCAGTTTCCCCAGGGGTGACTGCTCTTCAGTCCACTTCCTGTCAGGGATGAGTCTTAGACACCATCTGATATTCAAGCAATTTATTCTCGTAGTACTCTTAGAAGGCGGATAGTGGGAACAGGCTGGTGGCATGGGCCAGATACCGTCAGGGGTCAGGTGACCACCTGACTGGGAGGGTGTCCGTCCAGAGACCATTCTCAGAGTTTGGGGAGAACCTTCCCCGTTTTTTATACCAGCATTCAGTCTGGGTCAGTCATCAAGTATCTGTTTCACAAAGGGAGTTTGAGCTGTCCTTGTAAAAGTCAGCTTTGTTTCAAGGTTTGTGAGAGTTGCATCAGTGCTGAGGTGGTCTTGTCCCCTGGAAAGCCCGCCGCGTTACATCACACTGCTAAGTGACACATAGCCTCGGCCTTGCAAGATGTTGCAGTGGGCCGCCTCCTACCATTGATCTTATATCCATAATCCCATCCCAGTAAGATCTGTGTTTATGTTTTCTTCTTCTCTTGTCCTATGTGAAACAAGGAATTGGGTAGCAGACTTAGGTGTGTCGAAAACACAGAAAAGCGGCGGCGAGTTGTAGGAATGGAAAGGCCCAGAACCGAGGCAGGGACTAGCGCCGCAGAGGAGGGAGGCTCGCGGTGCAGTGAGTGTTGGGGGAAGCTGAGGCCACTCAAGCACTGAGTGCGGGGTGGCTCCCGTCTCCACCAAAAGGCCGGGCAGTGCATTCAGTGGGGAATTAATAAAAGACAAGATTTTGGACATCTGTTAAGGTTCTGAGAAGTTAAAGAAAGGCAAGTTAAAGCTTTGTGGAACCACTGAGTTAGAGGGTGAGCAGGAAGCACCGGGGGCTCTGGGCGTGCAGTGTCAGGGCGGAAAGGGCTGGCTTTCACGTTATTGTGAGCACGTCCCACAGAAAGAGATGTTTTACACAGTGACTCGGGATATGTGTGTGTGTGTATGCCTGTGCTTGGTTTTACTATGTCCAGTGTTTTCTATTCCATAAAAAAAGTTCTGATCATGGCCCATTAAGTAAATTTCATGACCCACAGTTTGAAAAACACTGGAGATTAAGGTGTAGCTTGGCTAGTTTGTAGTTGATGTGGAATAGTCACCGTCAGGATGGGTTAAGAGCAGTGAATGGAGGGTTATGAAAGATCATCTGTCTGATAGAGAACATTCTGAGAATGCAGGTAAGGAACAGGAAAATGAAAGAAAACAAGGCAGGCAAACGTAGAATGGTGAGACGAGGTAAAGATGATGATGAGGCCGGGTGGTGCAGTGGCTCATGCTTGTAACCCTAGCACTCTGGGAGGCTGAGACAGGAGGGTAGCTTGAGCTTAGGAGTTCGAGACCAACCTGAGCAAGAGCGGGACCTTGTCTCTACTAAAAATAGAAAAAAATCGGTTGGCTGTAATGTCACATGCCTATAGTCCCAGCTACTCGGGAGGCTGAGGCAGTAGGATTGCTTGAGCCCAGGAGTTTGAGGTTGCTGTGGGCTAGGCTGACACCACGGCACTGTAGCCCAGGCAACAGAGTGAGACTCTTGTCTCAAAAAACAAAGACATTGGTGGCTCAGTGACTCCGCAGTGGCTGTGAAGATCAAAAAGGAGCCAGCCCACTCCCGCCACTGTGTCTGTCGGGCTGCAGGAGCAGACGAGGTGGCGTGAGGTGATGTTTATGGAAAAAATCAAGTTTTCCTTACAGAAAGAAACTGTAATTGAGGAAATTAAGTAGAAACTGATTTCTACTTAATTAGAATAGGGACCTCTGTAGGACACAGCAGAGAGAACAGGCGACACCATAGAAGAAGGAAGGGATGAGGTTCCGTGAGGGGCCATGTGCAGCACAGCTGGTGAGAGTAGTTGCAGAGGAAGCCGTGAGCTGACTTGTATTTGAGGGAGAACCAGGATGGAGGACTTTTCTGGGAGCATCACGAGGTGAAGGAGAAAGGATGGTGTCTACTGAGGGAAGGAAGGAAGGGCAAGAGGAAGAACCATTTATTTGTTTGTGTGAGATAGGCTCTCACTCTGTTGCCCAGGCTGGGCTCAAGCAATCCTTCTGCCTCACCCTCCCCAGCAGCTGGGACTACAGGCACATGCCACCATGCCTGGCTGATTTATTTTTTGTAGAGTTGGAGTCTTACTATGTTGCTCAGGCTGATCTCAAACTCCTGGCCTCAAGCGATTCTCCTACCTCAGCTTCCCAAAGTGCTGGGATTACAGGAATGAGCCACCATACCTGGCCCATTTTACTAATTTCTAACTACAACTTAACACTTATTATAGGGAATAAACCATATAGTATTAGCAGTACCTGTGACTGTCACCAACTGAAGTCACATGTTCCTATCACCTTAGGTTGTTGCAGATATCTTGAAATTTCAATAATACTCAACCAGAAGCAAACAATGTTACCAATGTATGTCACTCATCATACTGTGAAAGGGTGTGGATTATTGGATTCATTGTTGCATTTGGTTACTTAGTGACTTATGAGGAAGTACATGTTATTAAATCACAGATTGGGGATTTTTTTATATTATAGATATTTCAGTATAATAAATTTTATTTATAGTCATATGTATTGAATTTATGCATAAAAAAAAAGTTAGAAACCGCTGTTGTAGAAGGAGCCTTCTTTAATTTTCCCTGGAGATGAGAAAGTGAGGGGATCCCTATGGGTTCCTGACCACATGCCTACAGGGACAGCGCTTGCAGATGCCTTGCTCTGCCTAACTAGGAAGGGACTGGAGACTGTTTCAGGCACCGGTTGTGTGTGTGTGTTTGTGTTCTAAAAAATAAACTCATGGATGACATGGTTCCCTAAATTTTGTTATTAACAAACTTAAACTTTATAACTTTAAGCTATTGCATGGAAATGTCTTATTAATTTGATGGATACCCTTATTTCTTATAATAAATAGGACTTAATTGCTACTAAAGTTTGGCCACGTACCTTGCATTTAGGCTACTGAGAAGACAGTTACTAAGAACACTGTATGTTTGTGCACATTCCAAAGGACCTGTGTTTCTTGATCACCGGGATGAGCTTGAGGGCACGTACAAGGTTTATTGCCAGAATCACGATGAGGCCATTTCACTGCTGGAGATCTATGAGAAGGATGAGAAGATCCAGAAGCATCTTCAGGACTCCTTGGCAGATCTTAAGTAGGCATTTCCAACACTTCATTTCCATCGTAGCTCTTTAGTTCTGCCTTTTAGAAGTCACCCTGTGTGTACGTTTGGATTTTCTATGACATCTATCTGCCTTATTTTGAACATAAATGATATATGTCCTATTATGTAACTTATCCTTTTCGCATTATGTATCATGGACATCTTAAGTGCTTCCTGCTTTTTTTTTTGTCTATTTAAATCACTTTTATCTATATATATAAAATATTAAGTTAGCATTTTCAGGTAAGCAGCAGCCAGGAAGATAGTCTGGGCCAAATGAATAAGAGCACAGATGAGAAGACAAAGTACAATCATTCTTGACACCGGGTGTGATTCTTCTGGTCTTAGGGAGGCAAGCTCTAAAGGTATAATGTGCGGATAAGTAGATCAAATTAAAGTTTGAGGCTTACTAACTTTTTTTAGATATGCCACCATCGACATAATTTCCTTTTTATCCCATGTGATTTTTGTTTCCCTAACTAATAGGTATATTCTGAGAAGAATGTGAAAATCAACATGTCTCTAATAAGATGTCTCTTTTCTTTTCCTGCCCACTGCCCTGTAGGAGCCTGTACAACGAATGGTAAGTTCCATTGCTACTTGATGTAGGAACTTGTTTCTGCAGAGGATTTTTCCTAACCCTTAAAAGACTTTATTTTCTTCCTTTGTAGATAAACCTAGATGTAGGCTTACCTTGCTGTATTTTTTTCATAGCACTTACCACTATGTTTGTTTGTTGCCTGTCTCTTACACCATAGCAGGGACTTTTTACAGTCACAGTTAGATCCCCAGCACCTAGGACAGTAGCTGCTGTTTACTAGATGCCCAGTACATATTTGTTGAATGAATATTTATTGAATGAATGAAATTAGAAAATAGGGTAAAAGAACAGAGCTATACTTAAGAATAACAATACTACTCACAGCACTGTATTATTGATAGCTACTAGAGTCTTTTTTTCCTTCTTTTATAGGGGATGCACAAATTATATTAACCTGGGCTCCTTCCTCATAAAACCAGTACAGAGGGTAATGCGTTACCCACTGTTGCTGATGGAGCTGCTGAATTCCACCCCAGAATCCCACCCAGATAAAGTGCCTTTAACCAACGCTGTCCTTGCAGTCAAGGAAATCAACGTTAACATTAATGAATATAAACGTCGAAAGGATCTGGGTAAGAAAAGCATAATTGCTGAAAAGGAGGTATGCCCTTTGAGAATGCTTTCCTTCTCAAAAGAATTAATAATTAGGCTGGGTGTGGTGACTCACACCTGTAATCCCAGCACTTTGGGAGGCCTAGGCAGGAGGGTCACTTGGGCCCAGCAATGCAAGGTTGCAGTGAGCTGTGATCACACCACTGCACTCTACCCAGGGTGATAGAGTGAGACCCTATCTCAAAAAAATATAAATAAATTAATAAATAAGGAATTACTTCTCTAGAGTTGGACAAGATGTTAGGTAGAGTAGGGCTGAAATGAAGAAATGGTGGTAGAATTTGGGGGAATGTGATATGAAAAAAAGGGCAGAAATGATAACAAAAGCACAACTGTGGACTATTGGAAATAGGCATCTGTAATAAAGCTTGTAGCAATTGGAGTCTTGCTGGAGAGAGGAAGGCAGGTTTGAAAATGGTTGATCTATCAGAAGAGTTCCAGCTTGGGGGATTCCCTTGTCAGGTCATTTGGGGCTCTGCTTTCCAATCCACGCTCAGATTTGTTTTCTCCATGTCTCACTGCCCCCACTAGAGTTAGCACTCTCTGTGTTCTTTAGAAAACCCTAGTCTGCCCATCTAGCTCCTATCTGGCTCCCACCATTCCTGCCTAGCCCTGTGACCTACCTCCCTGGCACCAGCCCTCCTCACGTGCCCTCCCAATGCTGGACAATCTGTTGCCCATCCACCCCTCCTTCTTTACAACACAGAATGAACTGAGCCTTTTTTTCTCTTTCATCAAATCTCTTTTCAAGACTTTAATTTGAGCACTCAGGGAGTTATGCGTGGAGACTGTGCTAACCTGACTTATTCATGGCCTCAAGAATCTGTAATATAGTATAGCCTCTTTGTCTTTCTGCTCCTTTCCACTTCCATCTAAAGTTACCATTACCTTTGTCTTTACTTCAGGCCTGTATGCATATCAGTAGGAGATGTCGCCTGTGGCTCCTAAAGCTCTCTGGCCATCCAGCCCTTTCTGTTGGTTCTGCTACAGCAGAACGTCCCTTTTTGCTGCGACCCAGTCTTCCCCTTGGTACCCTTCTACTTTTATCTCTGGACTGTTCTGCAGAGGGTGTCTCATGGGTGGCATGGAAGTTAATCAAACACTGCTGTACAGCATTTTACTGTGTGAGAGAGGCCATTGGGTATGAGTGTCTTATTTCTATATGAAACCTTCTAAGATGGTCTTATGAGGCAAATATCTTTCTACTTTTTACTGAAGAGGAAAACGAGGCTCAAAGTAGTAACGTGGCTTATCTAAGGCCATGCCTTGATGAAGCGGCAGACCCAGGCTCTGGACTCAGAACTCCTTGACTCTGAATCTTAGGTTCTTTCCCTCGCAGCTCTGCCACCTTCCCTCCTTGGCCCTAGCCCTCCTCCCAGCTGCTCACGGCGTCTCTCTGCTGTACCTCAGGTGTTCTGTCTGTCCGCAGATTATCATTTGGGTTAATGTTTTGTCTGCTCAGTCGTAAGCTCATTGAAGACGAACGCCAGCCCCAGTGTGGGTTGTTAGTCTCTTTTCGTGCTCCCTTTATAGTGGATCCACTCTCAGGACAGTGCTTTTTCCATTCTCTCCCTAGTCCTCAAGTACCGGAAGGGTGATGAAGATAGCCTCATGGAGAAGATTTCCAAACTGAACTTCCACTCCATCATCAAGAAATCCAACCGAGTTAGCAGTCACCTGAAGCACCTCACTGGCTTTGCGCCGCAGGTGAGACCCCTGCACTGGAAGGCCCAGCGTGTGTATGACAGCTTTTCAGGGCTCCACTGGGCAGCCCCCCTGGTGTCCACGGGTGTGTTTCCCTCATGAGCCTCCTCTGGTTTTGCTCAGCTGGTGGACGTGGGGCCTGCAGCCACTGACAGTGCGACTCCACCCCCAGCCCTGCCTTTGGGCCTCGGTGAGCTGCTCGCAACATGTACAAAGGCAAATTAGCAGGCCACGTTAGTTAACATATAATAATTATTGTGGTTTCCAACACACTTAAGGAGCTTAAAATTTATTTGGGAAGACAAAACTAAAATTGTAAATATATTAAGCTAGAAGGGATTTAAGAGATCACCTAGTTGGATACCTTCTGTTACAGATGAATGTAAGAGATTGATTTGAAAAACATAGTTTATCAGCAATGCTTAGGGTTGACCTGAAGCCTCCAAACATCATTCTATACCATGCATACATGATACGATTAATGGAAAATATGAACCAGAAAATAGTTGCTAAGTTTTGCACTTTTTTCTCTAAAGGGTGTTACATTTAGAAAACCAAGAGCTCCGTGAGAGTGAGCTCATGTTGGCCCGAGATTTAATCTGAGCCTTCCAGGAAGAGGACATGTTTGGCACAGGGAGAGGGGAGGGCCAGGCAGGGGAACCTCTCAAGGGATGGTCCTGAGGTCAGCAGACTTAGCGGTGCCGCAAATGGCGAAGAGGGCGCAGGGCCAGAGCAGAGGGTCTGCGTCAGGAGCAGAGGGAAAGAAGGTTTGAAGGTAGGAGGGCCTGTGTGTATTTGGAGGTGTTTCAAAGCCACCTAGAGGTGCTTAAACTCAACTCAGTACAATCCAGGGAAACATCAGAGATTTAAAACTGGAATTGAAGATGCTTTTAAGAAACCTACTTTTGCCAGTAAGATAGACTGAGGGAGAGTCCAAATTTGCTAACAGCGTTTGTTTACTTTGAAACAGATAAAAGATGAAGCATTCGAAGAAACAGAAAAGAACTTCCGAATGCAAGAAAGATTGATCAAGTCTTTTATCCGAGACCTGTCTCTCTACCTCCAGCATATCCGGGTGAGAGTCTACGTCACCCTCCTTAGAATCACGTAGGGTGTAATTCTGCTCCTTGTCCTGTTCATCTGTTGTGGTGTTTAATTAGTGCTGAGTAATCTGAACTCAGATTCGTCATTCCACCACACACTCTTTATTGAGATTCCTAGAGGTTATTTAAAAGTTAACACAGTGACTGCCACACTAGACAAAAAGTTTTTCCCTGGGGCCATGGTGTTTTATTAGAACAATCCTTTCTAATTTATTATTTTCTATTATTTTCTGTGCATGAGTTATATGCAACACAATCCACATTTTTAGAATTAAATTGTCAGTATTAACTGTAACAATAAGAACATTAACAGGTAAGATTTTCATGAACCAACTGCAGGGTTTTGCTTCATGAGGCCTTGGGCTCAAAACTAGCCTGAGTTAAATATAAGTCACATGGTGGTCAGTCATGGTGTTAACCATGGTCACCATGGTCATGGCGTTAACATTTAGAAGATCAGCCCTGTTGTATTAATTTTACAGTGGCCCAGCTCTTTCCTCCCTCCTTTCAGTCTTCATCACCTTTCCCACACACACCTCGAAGTCTCCTCTATCTAGTTATATAAGAAGCACTTGTTTTGTCAAAACTAGTTTGAAGATTGAGTGTTGAATATAGCAGGAAAGAGAAAAGAGTAATAAGCAGTGGGTAAGATGGTAAGAGTAAGAGAATATTCTAGTGGAAGTGTGCTTTCTGTTCGTTTTAGCTCCCAATGTATTAAGTTGCTATACACAAGGTTTCTAAAGGTATTAGAACTCTAAGTAGCTTTGGAGAACTGGAGAAGCCAAGAAGATAAGGCAGGCCTGGGTCTTTCCTGGCTTCAGGCGGTGCTGTCTCCATGAGGTCAGAACCAGGACTAGAACCCTTTCTATTCTTATCTCTGATTTCTCTGTCAATTTAATGGAATGGTAAAGAGATCTTTTGGGCTGGGTGCTGTGGCTCATGCCTGTAATCCTAGCACTCTGGGAGGTCGAGGCAGAAGGATTATTCTAGGTCAGGAGTTCAAGAACAGCTGGAGCAAGAGTGAGACCCATCTCTACTAAAAATAGAAAGAAATTAGCTGGACAAATAAAAATATATAGAAAAAATTAGCCGGGCAGCAGAGCAGCAAGACTGTCTCCAAAAAAAAAACCACAAAAAACAAAAAAAAAAAAACAAAAGCTGGACAGGTGGGGTACCACATGAGTTAAATAAGCACCAGAAGAGAAATTGTCTTGAAGCTTGCGTTTCTTTGCTGTCACGACATAAAGGCAAGCCATTTCTACAGCGTATTGTTATGTGATGAAAAATGGATTCTTTTTGCAGTCGCAAGCATTTGGCACAAGAGTTGGATACAGATGAAGTGCTGAAACAGAGTCCAAAACCAAATATTCATCAGAAAAAGCTAGTGGTGTCTGTCTGGGGTGGTCCAGCACTAGTATTAGCCCCTACAGCTTCATGAAACCTGGTCAGCGGATTACAGCGATGTCTGCTGCAAGCAATTGGATAAAATGATGAGGATGCTTGTGATTAAGCAGCTGAGATTGGTCACTAGAGACAGACCAGTCCTCTTCCAAGGCAACATTCAACCACATGTTACACAAGAGTAACAACCCCAGGAAGTACCTTCTCAGGGTAGGAGATGGACAGACTGTGGAGGTTGCTGCTGTTGGAGGAGTAAAGGGTGTGGAGGCAGCAAATATTACAGGTGCTGGTGGAGTTCAGGGCAGTAAATATGCGGCAGACCATGACCATTTTGGATGCCATCCATGTTGCCAGGGGTCCTCCATGCAATTACCAACAGATTTACCAGAATAGTGAGAGTGAGGAAAAGAACGAGGGATCAGAGAATGCTCAAGGCCAGACCCAACAATGCCGGCCCTACTGCAGGCAAAGGTTCCCACCTTACTAAGTGTGGAGACCCCGTGGGCGTTGACCACAGTCTTCCAACCATCCTGCTCGGGGAGAAGTGATGTAGAGTCCTTACAACCGGGGTGCAGGAGAACAAGGTAGATCAGTAAAACAGACATGTATCAGACCACGATTCTGCATGGGCCCTCCTCGCCAGAGACAGCCCAGAGAGGACAGCAGTGAAGAGGATAAAGAGAATCAAGGAGACGAGACCCAAGGTCGGCGGCTGCCTCAGCATGGTACCGCCATAACTTCAGTTACCAGCGCAGATGCCCAGAAAACTCTAAACCACAAGATGCCAAAGAGGCAAAAAGCAGCCGACCCGAGAGTTGAGAATTCATCTGCTCCCGAGGCTGAGCAGGCAGGGCTGAGCAAATGCTGGCTTATCATCCTGACATCATCTGATTTAGTCATCCAACAACAAGAAATGA
>VSMD01062844.1:0-11349 GCA_008750895.1 Mirza zaza | reverse complement strand
GGACCACAAAACTGAGTTTCTTGTCCCTGGTTCAGTCCCCAGGACAGTCATCTCCTCTGGGACTAGTGTGACCTCTGTCAGGCCCAGGCAAGGGCCGAGTGGCTGCACCTGGCAGTCCTGGACCACTGTGCTTGTTCAGCAGTGGCATCCACCCCCTCAATCCCTTCCACGCTGTGGCACTGTTTGGAGGGCGTCAGCAAACAGGACAACACTCCTGTCCTGAGGGACAGGAGGACATGCTCGCTTTCATGGGTGTGGGGTATTTCAGGCTTCCTGGGACTAAGCCAGGAGTGGTCAGCCTCCAGCCTGGGGCAGGAAGTGAACCGTTATGCCTTCAGCCCCAGGAGCAAGTAAGAAAGGGAAATCTGCCATAAAACATCCTTTAAAAGATCAAGAATTATTATGCTGTAGAATCAGACAAGAAATAGTTCAAATCACCAGCAGGAGAAAGCATTTTTATTCTTTTTTCACTTTCCTTTCTTCCCTCTTCCCTCCCTTCCACCAACCTACAACCGTTCTTTCCTTCCTGTTCTAAAAAGAATTTGAAGCAGATTCTTTTTCTGTTCTATCTAAAATTAATTGTTGCTCTGTTACCACGATTGAATTCTGAATCTTATCTTAGCCAAGCTGCTTGGCTGAGGATTTAAAGCCAATATAACAACATAACAATATAACAAATGTTATGTTATCCCAACACAATAAACGCAGGGTAGCCACCCTTTATCTGAAAGTTTTCTTTTTGAGGCTAATTGATCAACACATATCCCAGGGGTATCCATGAAATATACCCAGAGGGCACCCAAAATGTCCCTCCCACCGCATGTTTTTTATTAGTATATTTAAGGATATATTTATTACATGTAGTTTTATGTTATGTTTCTATGTGTAATATGCATGCATTTCAATTATGTTTTTCCTATATAAAGTCGTGTTTATTGGACAGCTATTTGGGAACAACCCAAAAGTCCTCTAATAGGGAAGTGAATAACAAATTACGGCTCACGCATGCGATAAATATTTATTGAACACCTACTATATTAAGTGTAAAAGCATATTGAGAACAGTGTATATTGTAGAATGACATTTTTGCAACAGAAAAAATACTTACATTTATATCCTATCAACTATATATGTATAGATATATATGGATATAGAGAAGAAAAGTTCTGGAAGAGAAGAAAAGTTCTGGAAGTATATTTAAATTGTTAACTTAAATTCTGCTGGGGAGAGGGGAAGCATCCAATTACGGGAAATTTCTATTCTTTACATTTCTATATTATCTGAAGTTCATCGAACATTTATGTAATAAACACTGAGAGCAAAGTGGAGAGGGTAGGGTGACTTTGGCTGGTCTCACTTGGCCTCAGCCCTGGGGCATCACCTGGTGCCTGGGGAGAGGGTGAGAGGCACTGAGGCAGCATTCTCAAAGCTGTCTTTCTACCTCTTCAAAAATGGGTGGCTCTATCATGAGGCTCAATTATGGGCCTCGAACGGGTCGCTCTCTCCGGAGATCTGCCACCCCTGGAGCCTCAGAGAGGCCTTCTGAGACTTTAAGGGGGCTATTCACCTGTAGTGTGGGACTCAGGGTGACAACCTCCCTTGTTTGTTGACTTATTTATTAGAGGAAGAACCAGTGACCTCTTCCTGCTGACTTCCCATGCTGTATTAACTCCAGATCAATACAAACTAGATTTGAGTAAGCTGGTAAGGGGGTTCTGATATTCTACATTCAATTATTTTTTTCCTGAAGCAGAGGCATAATTTAGTGATAATAATAATTACTACTCTCATTAGCTATGGAACTCATAATTCTTTGAAAACTTTCTATATTCAAACCTGACAGCGGTGCTGGTTTGGGGGAAGCCCTTATCATAAAATTCGGGGCTTTGTCTTCAGGTGTTTTAAGCTCCTCCAAAGATTTAGTAGCTGATAGGGATGCCTTCCTCCCATTAATTAGTCAGATCCCCAGGGATCCTAGTATGAAACACTCTCCCCATTCTTCCCATAGTATTGTCATCAATCTGAGCCCAAATCGTATTATGCAAAGTTAATAAAAGACTGGTTCCAATTACCTATAAATTTCAAGTTACCAGAAACCTGGTAGATTATACAGTATATCACAGAACTGATAACTGAAGCAATTCATAAGTTAATTATCAATCTTCACTGCTGGGGAAAGACACTTTGCTTTAAGTAAAATGTTTCTGGAGCCCAGCACATGATAAGATGGTTCCTGCCATTACAGTTCTCCTAAGTCAAGGTTACTCCATCCATCACTGGATTTTCATACACCTGCCAAAGTCTCTGCTGCATCTCTGAGCAGAAAGGGCAGCTTCATGCCACCTTATCATATAGGTTCCACGTGCAGGTCAATGCTTATGAAGGGACAATGACATTTCCTGAGTGCCCATGTTGTGCCAGACCAGAGCCAGGCACTTGACCCTGTCATCACGTATCATCTTGACCATAATTATGTAAAATATAATAATTATTTTACCCATTTTAAAGATTAGGTCCAGAGAAGCTCCAGGTCACATACTAGTACTTACTACAGTCAGGGTAGGAATCTAGGTAATCTCATGGAAAATATTATTTCTACTACACCATCCTGCCTGTCTTATTTCTGATAAAATTTCCAAGTAGTTTAAAGGAAAAATAATTGGAAAAACTGATATTCTACATTCAGTTTTTTTCTGAAGCAGAGGCATTAGTTTTGTGATAATAATTACTATTCATCCTATTATTAGCTATGGAACTAATAATTTATTGAGCACTTTCTATATTCCAGGCTTTGGAATAATTCTACCATACTAATCCTATGATGTAAATAGATACTTATTTTCTCTATTTTGCAGATGAATGGAAGGATATTCTAAGTAGGGCAGTCTTTACAGTTTTAGACCTTTCTTTTATGCCTTATTAAAACAAAATAAAAAATGCAACAGTCAGCTAGCAGAGAAAGTTTAAGAGGAAATGTTAAACTGGGCTCAGGAGGGTGGGTACGATGAATGGCAGTAAGAAAGATGGAAAGTTTAGTGTCGTTTTCATGTAGTATTGCTTGGCCAATGGTCTTGAGTTTTTCCAAGGAAAAGCATGACAAATTTAACATTTTCTTACCCAGCACACGAAGCAATAAGGCACAGTGTTTATAAAGTCGGACAGACTCGAGTGCAACTCATAGTATTTCACTTACAAACTGTGGGACCCTTGGCAGTTTCCTAGCCCACCACCTACCCCAATCTCCATTTCTTCATACCTCAACTGGGCGAAATGCTACATACTTACAGGATAAAATAAGATCACACATACAAAACCCTCTTTACGAAGCCTGGGTCATGGTTTTGCTAAAATGGCCTGTTTATTATCACGTCCCTTACCTGCTTTATGTCATTTCCTTATATGAAAGGAGGATAACAGTAATGGGACCTGCCACACAGGCTGTGAGAGTTAAATGAACCCGTGCACAGTGTAATTGCATTAGCACTCATTAGCTCCTAGGGGCGTCTGTGTCTCAGGGGCCTCGTCTCGGAGCCAGTGTCTCACCACGTCATCCTCGTGGCCGGGAGAAACGGCAGCCCCTTGGAATTCTTGTGTTATTTACCAGCCTTTTCCTTTTAGGCCTTAGAGAAGCTCAAAATGTCTTCTGATGCTTTCAGGAAGGGATCTGCTGCAGGACAGAGGGTCGGATGGAAAGGGAGACAAAGGAAGGCATCACGGCAGGACAACATGAGGAGCCTGGGAAGCCTCACGGAGAAACTGGGACCCCGGCCTCACGGCTTTTCCGCCTCTGCTCCTGGGGAGGTGCAGCTCCCGGAAGTGAAGGCAGAAAGCAAAGCAGCCTCACCCCACTGTGATTCGGTCTAGGGTAACAGTCAGCATTGCTCTGGGCTGGGGTGCTCTGGGCCCTGACCAACCCTGTAAGCTCTTCTCTGTCCCCCTCCTCTCCTGTCACGTGGACGGCCTGTCCATTCCCAGGATGCACCGCGCTCCGCCCCACTGTGGGGCCTACGCGCACGCGCGGTCCCCTGGGCTGGTTCCGCCCTCCCCTTTCTCCACCCACCTCTACCTCTAGCCAACTCCTGCACAGCCGTCAGCCCCCGCTTCCTCAGGGCAGCCTGCAGTGCTCTGCAGACTGTAGCTTTCAGCCTCCGGAGGATGAGGTTCTTTCCCTTTGGAGCACGTATCTCAGTCCGGAATAAGCCACGATGGGATGACTGGATCAATGTCTGCCTCCTCTTCTGTATTAGTTTGCTAGGACTGCCATAAAAGAGGGCCACACAGTGGCTTAAACATCAGAAGTTTATTGTCTACGGCTCTGGCGTCTAGATGTCTGAGGTGGAGGTGTGGGCAGGGTTGGTTGCGGCTGAGGGCTGTGAGGCACCTGTTCCCTGTCTAGCTTCTGGCGGACTGCTGGCAGTCTTTAGTCTTCAATGTTTTTGGTTTGTAGACAAACCAAAACACACCCTCACCTCTGCCTTTGTCTTATAAATGACATTCTCCTGTGTGCATGTCTCTGTGTCCACATTTCCTCTTTTAATAAGGATACCAGTCATAATGGATTAAGACCCATCCTAATTGCCTCATCTTACCTAATTTATATGTGTTAATGAATGTATTTCCAAATAAGGTAACATTCTTGGGTTTTGGGGATTAAAACTTCATTTAACATATGAATTTTGAGGAGGAAACAATTCAACCCACAATACCCACGAAACTATAGCTCTGAGGGAGAAGGGAATGTTGGTTCTGTCCCTTTTGTGGAGCAAATACCTGGCATGGAGTTGGGGTTTAATAAATGCTTATTCATCATAGTTGTATTCAAATATACATCACATAATACATAACCACACATATGTGCATGTTTTACAATTTTTCTCAATTTCTTGTGGCTCATGAAAACTTCGTCACAAACCAACCCCAGACCTTGGGTGGGCATTTTACAAACAGTGCTGCAGATGAAACGTTCAGGGGTTTTCATCCATTGACACTGTTTTCTCTCGAAAATCACATCTTTTCTTATAAAAAGAAGCCTCAACAAAATAATACTTTAAAAAATTAGGTAGCCACTCAAAGCCTTCTCCTTTTCCTTATTAAACACTGAGTGGCACCTAGAAGAGGACAACAAGCGGAAAGAAAGGTACATACAGTCTTCAACTCTCTACCTCTGGCCTGTTTGCGCTGCTCAACTGGCTTCCAGACTGCAGGGTGAGGCAGCCTTTTGACTGACTTTGGTCCAATGTATGATTTTCCCTTCTTAACAGGAAGGCCTTTGAGTCATTTTCACGTGGTTTTGAACAGGTGGGAGGAATTACATCCAGACACACCAAATATGATCTTGGGACATCATATTGGGTGTGTGTGGGATGCGGGGTATCCAAGCATCCTGCCACATGCAGTCCTAAAACAGCGTCCGCCGGGGCTGGCTCCCCAGGGTCATCTCCCATGCCAGCCAAATCGGCTGCTGGCCTCCATGGGCATGTGACAACTGCACTGCTCTGCCAGCCCACACAGCAGGAGAGAGCCGCAGGGAAGCCTCGGTGGGAGGCGTCCTTCCCCCACCCACCCTGCCTAGCTCAGACTCTGCACTTCCCATTCTCTGAAATTTAAAGCTTCCCTGTGCATTACGAAAAATAATAGGGGCCAGGAGACTTGGCGAGGTTATTACCGACTCATAAATCAACCAGGAGGCTCTGAGGGCTGTGACGAGGTGTCTGAGATGGGCTCCCCGGGTCTGTTATCTCACCCGAGCCCCCGCGATTGATTCATAACCTCGTAACCTGCCGCGTCCGAACCCCAAGTCTCATATCTAATTGTCAGCAGCCGAGTACATGATTTGCAAGAGGATGCGGGCAGCGGCAGACGGGGGTGGAGGAGAGATTAGTTTTGTCAATCAAAAGCGTCCGGGGTGAGGCGGAGAGCACACGGGATTTAGCTCGACAATCAGCTTATTAAAGGCAAGGCTGGAAACAGCCGCGTTGATTAGGCCTTAACGCGGGGAAATGGAGGACTGCAGCCACCTTGGGCGTCGCTTCTGTTCCCCAAGGGCAGCTGCTGCTGATGACTGTCTTCCGCTCCATCCAGAGGCGGAAATGAAAATCAAACAAGTAGAGCCGCTGCTTTGGGAGAGAAGTGATCTGAAGTCAGGTGTCCAGGAACACCCACCACAAAGCAGGGCAGTGTTTTGAGGGCAGCTGAGCAGTTCCTGGAGTGCTATAAGGGACCCAGTGACTGGCAGGCTGGGGGCATCTTTGCCTTCCAGTGTTGTCTAATGGTCACCTTAGCTGTGCCAGTTTGAATCTGAAAAGTGGTTCATGAACATTTTATATTGAAATTAATCTAGGGTGGCGGGGGGGGGGGGGGCTAAAGTCTCTTTTGAGGGGGGTGGGGGAGGGGAGCCAGGGGTGTCCTTTTAGATGCTGGGGCTGCAGGCTGCAGTCACTCACCCAGAATCTGCTCAGCCCAGCTGCACTGTCATGGTGAAAACACCGCTAACACTGCCACAGCATGCTCTACGGTTCAAAGCCTGCAGAGCGCACTGGAGTCTGCCACCGCCTTGGAAGGCAAAGGGTGTGCACAGCAGGGTGTGTGGGCAAGCCAGGTTCCAGGCACAGTTTGGGATACACAGGTTCTTGAGCAAAGATTTTACTGGTGTTGCATTCTGAACCCCAGTGTGACCATCTGCAAAATGGGGCCAGTCCCGGAATCTACTCAGATTCTGTTACATGAGGGTTCAAGTGAGGAAATGTAGGTAAAGACACTTAGTGTGGTCTCTGGCACCTATTAGCCTCCCTCCTTCTCCCTCTCCAACTGGTACACATCCCCTCCATCTGCCGGGACTGGAATCTGTCTTAGCGCTGACCTCTTGGGTGGGGATCCCCAACTTATGATCCAGCCTTTCTGTCCCTTCTCCCCAGACCCCTGCTGCAGGTCTCTCTAGTCCTGGACAGTTCAGAGACAGCTCTAGCTTGGCTCCTTCAAGCTTCTCTGCCTCATTCAAATAGATGAGCCCATCCTTCCAGAGTCAATCTGGGGTCTTCCCCACTGGCATAGGATCTACTTCCAGATCAATTTCCAGTTCTTGAGGCCAAACATCAGATGAACCCTGATATCTCCCCTCCATCCCAGCTGTAGCGAGACACTCAGCCTGCCCCCTCCCACAGGGGCAGCCTGGAAGCATGTGGCCTGGGTGTGAGTCCAGCTTCCCCTCCCACCAGCTCTGTGACCTTGGGATGTGCCTGTCCCTTTCCAAGTTTCAGTTTCTATAAGACACAACAGAATCACAGTCTGAGAGGGTGGACGCAAGGACACTGTATGTAAAAGGTTCAGTCCCGTGTCCTGTAGCACATGGCAAATCATCAGTAAATGTTTACTTTGTCTTTATTATTGCTGTTGTTACTGACTTGAGCATTTTTATTCATTTACCTGCACTGATGAACGAGACAGGGCTCTGTCCTCAAACAAACAAGTGTGCTACAATGTTGCAAGGGCTGTGACTGGAGTATTCGTGGGGCCTAGGGCACCACAGACGGGGGGATACTCGATTCTCGCTGACCCAGTGTCAGGTGAAGGTTCACGGAGAAGGGCACACTCAGGATCTATGGGACGCAGCGAGAGGAGATGGATCGAGCAGGGAGGTATTGGATGCGGAATCGAGCACTGCCGCAGAGCAGCAGCCCATAGCACAGCACGCTAATGCGACTCTGTGACATCTGACATCTATCTCCAGGTCGAGGTGGGCTGAGCAGCAAGTCCCTATGAAAGGGAAAAGGGCCCCAGAAGGGCAGAGTCACCGGCAGGGGCCGACATCACGTATGCGCAAAGCACTACACCAGACACTAGAGAGTCAAGCATGAAGCAGAAAGAGAACCGAGCTTAAGCGCTAGAGGGAAACGATCTCGGGGTTTTGAGGGATGATCTCAGGCTCCCTCAGCATCAGGATGCAGCCCTCCCTCCATCCCAGATCTCAGGCCGGGCCTCGTGGCCGTGCCAGCCTTGCCCTGAGTGAGCCCCTGCTGCATCCTGCCTCGGGTAGCTGGCGCACTGCCCGTCAGACCACGGCGCCGGGAGCCCGGCCGCTGGGCAGTGCCAGCTGGCAGCCCCACGCCTCCACTGCCGGAAGCCCCCAGCCCAGAAGGGCTCGGTGTGCAGGACAGCGGCACAGCACCGCTTCCCCGTGCCACTGCTCAAGGGGAGAGCCCGCGGCTTCGAGCTGCTCGGGGGTCCGCTGCCCTTTGACTCTCCGGGAGCTCTCCACCTTGGTGCCACCAGGGAAGGACAGCCTTGGGTGCCGAGGCAGAGCGCCGCGCAGTCTGAGGACAGGCAAGTGCTGGTGACCAAAAAGCAGGAGTGCGGTGGCTCCTCTGATGACACAGCCATCAGAGCCTGTGTGTCCAGCCCTGTGGAGGGGGCTCCGGGCCCTGGACGGCAGCAAGAGGCCCGGGCACTGCCCACCTTCCCCGCCCCACACTTCCCTCCTAAATTCCCTAATCCGGTTGCTTCTTCGGGCATGGAGGTAAGGGATTGAGGCCAGGCTTTGGAGGACTCGTGAGGAAAGGGAAGCCAGCCACTTGAGACCAAGGCGAGCTTTTCTTTAGAGTCTGTGATTCAGACCTCCACACCCGCCTATCCTGGTGTCCTCAGATCAGTGACATGCTGACAGGCGGGGACGGGAAGGGGCCGGGGAGGGAGGCAAGCTCTCCGAGGCTTCCTCTTCACTCCCTCCGCCTTGCAGTCCTGCCCTGCCACCCAGCCACTCGACATCTGTGCACAGTGACTGCCCACCTCTTATTAGCACAGATGCTGCACATGCACACGCTCACACCCACTCACACACACCTGCACACGTGCACCAAGGCAATATGCACCCAACTCACACATGCATGCAACACTCACACTCATACACCTAATTGCTTCTTTAGTATTAATATATCCCGACCTCTAAAATCCTGAAAAAAATGATAAAAAACAGCTCAGGTTAAGAACAAAGTTATCTGCTAGAAATCTAAGCAATCAGAAGCATAGGCCACATTTCAACACTGCTCATATGCTCAGCTGCTCTGGGTCCATTTGCCGGAAATAATCTTCGCTGCCTGCCTACAGCAGCCAGAGAGGGAAAGAGAGGGTCTGAACACAGCCCAGCGAAGGAAGAGACGTATCCCCTGAGCAAACTGCATTCATTCCCAAGATGTCAAACATGTTTTCTCTTTCAGGCTTCTGGACGGTTTTGGTCCTCTGTGGTTAAGGGGTGGTCTCGGAGCTGAGGGCAGAAGGTTGGGACATCAGATGAGAAGAGGAAGGAGAGAGAGCAAAGCATGAGTGCAAACAGGCACAGTTACTGCAGACAGCATCGTCACACGGACGCTGGCAGGGACCCAAAGCCCCATGTCGGGGAGAGGGGAATGAAGGTACTTTAGTCAAGGGTTTGGTGGGTTAAGGGATGGCGGAGCAGCCTGCAGCTAGAGCAACAGCTAGAGGAAGTCTGCAATGTTAAGTCCAGTGGCGCAGCCAGAGGGAGCAGTTACGGGAACCCAGAGGGTGTGGTCTTTGTGGGGGAAGGTGACCAGACAGGAGCCATGGCCTTCAGCAGAAGAACATAACTACTATCTGAAAAAGCTCTGCTAGAAAATAAATACTGTGACCTCTCTCCCGCCCCTCTGATTGGCTGGTGTCACCCATCAGTTGGATTCGTTGTACCCAGAGGGCAAGGGAGCCTACTGAGGCAGCCCACGGCGACAGCTCCGAGGACACAGAGGTGAGTGAGAAGGGCGGAGCGAGAGAGTGGTTCTGGCGGGACAAACGGACAGTATCCAACACAGACGTGGAGGAGAGAAAGTGTTTACCATATAGGCTTGGCCACAAGCATTGTGCAGGTGAGAGCTGTCATTTAGCACGCTCTGATTCAGCACAGCACGGCTTTGCTCAGATGTCCCGGTCACCTCAATGCCGATAACATCGGTAAGGAGACGTGGAGCTCACAGGGCCTCACCGCTCGTTTCACCCGCACAACACACCCGAGCCTTTGCACAGACAGATGCTCCCGTCTCACAGCCGAGGAAACCGAGGCTCGGGGTGCCTAATGGTTTCTTACTTCATTTATTCACTCACTGAAGCATTTATTGAGCTCCTGCTGTGCCCAGTGCTGTTCTTTGTGCTGCAGTGGTGAATGAGATGGACGCAATCTCTGCTGTCGCCAAGCTCATTCTCTAATGGAGGAGTCAGATAATTAACGGGGAAACGGCACAAGAACAAGAGAAAACAGTGCGGCCGTGAAGCTAGAGTGGGGCGATGGGAGACAGGGCTACTGGGGGCTACGGTCCTGGGCGGGGAGGACAATGACCTTTACACCCGGAGCTGCGTGCAGAGAAGGGGGCGGGTGTGAGAGCCTTTGGAGGACGAGCTATCTCCGCAGAGGGACAGCCGGGGCTGGAGCCCCCAGGCAGGAGCAGGCCCTGTCGTGGCACACAGGACAGAGGAGAGGGGAGGCCAGGAGGGCAGGGGCTGCACCCCCTAGGGACCTGTCAGATTTTAAGAGCAACAGGGAGTCTCTGGAGGGCTTCGAGTAGTGATGTTGAGGGTCTTTGTTTATGTCTTTAAAAGATGGCTTTGGTGTTGAGTGCAGAGTGGGTTGTCCAGGGACAGGGGCAGAGGCTCAGCGCCGTTTCCAGTGGGTCAGAGAAATCACTGGCTGGCTGGGCGCGGGCGGTGCCGTGAGATCAGAAGAACACGGGCTTGGGATGCACGCTGGAGGATGATGGGCTTGTGTGTGAGAAGAAGAGGAGTCAGGAGCGACTCTGGGTTTCTGGTGTAAGTCACTGGACGCACGGCGCGGCTTACACTGCCTGAGACGGGGCAGCAGGTGGGGAGGAACCTGGCTCACGTGTTGGCCGCGCTCGGTCTGGATCTACAGGAGCCATCCGAGTCGGGAGGCCGACTGGCCGCTGGACGTGTGGTTGTGGATTTGCGGGGAGAGGGCTGGAGACATTGTTTGGGAGTCACTGGTGTGCGGGAACGCACCTCAGCACTCAGGCAGTGAGGCTGGAGGAGGTCACCCAAGGAGAAGATGCAGAGAGAGAGGAGAGTCCTTGGAACCACGGCCTCAGCTGTGTGTCGCACCCCTGGCGGGGACCCAGCCTGGCTGCTCTCAATCTGGACGCCTTCCGTCGCCTGGACGTGCTGGAGTCTCACTCTCTGCGACTTGCCCTGGGATCCCGGCAGTCCCTTCCCGTCTCGCAAGAGAGAGCAATAAAAATGGGCCCGAGCAACGGGCCCCTCTGCCAGGCCCTCCTGGCACCTGCCTGTTGTCTGCACGCCCCTTTTCCTGCTCCAGGGACAAATCTTGACAGCATGTGA
>VSMD01062841.1:0-20551 GCA_008750895.1 Mirza zaza | reverse complement strand
CACACACACACACACACACACACACACAGGAAGATGAAGGAAGAAAAAGAAAACAAGTAACAAAATAATAAAATAATAATTACTTTAAATGCAAATGAATTAAACTCTCCAGTCAAAAGACATAGTGGCTGGGTAGATTAAAAAAAATCCAAACATAAACTGTTTATAAGAGTGCAACTTTATATTTAAGAGCACATATAGGCTGAAAGTAAAGGCATGGAAAAAGATATTTCATATAAGTGATGACCAAAAGAAAGTAAGAATGGTTATACTTATATCAGAAAAAATAGACCTTAAGTCAAAATCTGTCACAAGAGACTAAGAAGGACATTATATAATGTAAAAGCATCAATCCACTAGGAAGATATAACAACTATAAGTATATATGCGACCAACATCAGAACACCTAAATGTGCCAGATAATAGCAATTTAGTCAATGATGATGAACTGCGTATATGACAGTTGTCTCATAAGATTATAATGGAGCTGAAAAATTCCTATCAGCTAGGAACATCATAGCTCTTGTAATGTTGTAGTGAAATGCACTCCCTTTTCTATGTTTAGACACACAAATACTTACCATTCTGTTTGAATGGCCTACATTATTCAACACAGTAGTAACATGCTATACAAGTTTGTAGCCTAGGAGCAACAGTTTACCGTATAGGTGTGTATAGGTACACTTTAAGATGTTGGCACAGTGAAGAAATTTCCTAACAAAGCATTTCTTAGAACATACCCTCATCCTTAAGCAATGCATGACTGTATATAAAACAAACATTGATAAAACTGAAAGGAGAAATACTCCAATGCAATAATAATAATAATAGGAAACTTCAATACCCTACTTTCAATAATAGAGGAAACAACCAAACAGAAAATCTATAAAGAAACCGAAAACTTGAAAAACACTACAGATAAATAGATCCAACAAATATAGAACATTCAACCCCAAAAGAGCAGAATATATATTCTTCTCAAGTGTACCTAAAAAATTTTCCAGGATGGATAAGATCATTTATTAGGGCACAACAAATGTCTTCACAAATTCAGTAACATTAAAATCATACCAAATATATTTTATAACCACAATGGAATAAAACTGCAAATTAATAGCAAAACAAAAACTAGTAATTTATGTGGAAATTAGAAAAATACACTTTGAACAACCATTGGCTCAAAGAATAAATTTAAAAAATGAAAACAAAAAGTAATATAGTAAAACTTATAGTTCAGCAAAAGCAATACTAAGAGGGACATTTATTGTGATCAAGAAAGTAGGAAGATCTCAAATAAACAACCTCCATTTACAACTAAGGAACACAAAAGAGAAAAACAAACTAATTTCAAAGTTAGCAAAAGGAAGAAACAAAGATTTTAACAGAAATAAAGTAAATAGAGAATAGAAAAACAGTAGAAAAAAATTAACAAAACTAAGAGTTAATTTTTTGAAAATATAAAAAAATCTGACAAACTTTTAGCTAAACTAAGAAAGAGAGATTCAAATAAATAAAATCAGAAATGATAGAGGAAACATTACAATTGATGCCATAGAAATAAAAAAAGATGATGAGACTACAGCAGGTCCTCAAATAACATAATTTTGTTATAATCTTGATGAGAATAAAGATTGGTTCCTGGCTGGGGCCACTGCCTGTGTGGAGTTTTCACATTCTCCCCATGTCTGTGTGGGTCTTCTCCAGATACTCCTATTTCCTCCCACATCCCAAACATATGCGCATTACATTAACTGGAAAGTCTAACTGGTTGGTCTCTGTCTGAGGAGGTGTATGGGGGTGTATGTGAATGTGCCCTAACATGGAACTGCGTCCTGTCCAAGGTGGATTCCCACATGGCACCCCTTGAGCTGCTAAGATAGGCTCTGGCTACCTGTGACCCTGAACTGAAATAAACAGGTTGGAAAATGAATGTATAAATAAATATAAATTATTGTAAAATAAAAATTTGTAAAATATATAAGTAAATATATAATTAGCTGATATTAATGAAAGCACTCAGCAGTCTGTAATTTATTTGTTTTTGAACTGTATATGGTAGGAAGTGCTCCTTATAAGTTTTGCTTTACAAATATTTATTCTTTCCTTTAACCCACCACCACTATGACTGTCATGACATTCACTGATTCACAAAAAATTGGGTAAATAATTATCTTGTTTTTATTAATCTTTCTTAAATGTATGTATAGCCCACATTTATTTCAATGTTTAATATTAGAATGTTTTGGGTCTTTATTTAGAAGTTTGGTTACATTTTTGTGACCAGAAATATGTCCTAGGAACCTAAATCTTAATTATATCAATTACCTATGGTAAAACTGGTTTTGTTATACATTGTTTCACTTAAAGCTGAAGTTTCCAAGAATCAATCAACGAGAGGACACCATTCCACAAAATTTAGCTCTTATTCATGGTTTAGAAAATGGAGTACAAGTGGGCAGAATATTTGGCCACAGGGACGACTCTTTTTCCTTCACCTCATGCTTAAAATTTCCAGCTCTTCTCACACATTCTGAACTGAAACTATTCTCCCCTGCCTCTCCTGCAGTTCCAAGGGCCCTGGATAGCAGCTCGATCCTGCAGTAAGTGGAAGGAAGGGAAGAGTGCCTGTAGCAGTGCCTCACCCAGATCTCTGCTGTCTCTGAGGTCCCAGGCTCAGGGTAATTTTCCTGACGTGTCCAGTTCCAGGCCTTTCTCACCCCCACCTCGAAGTACTAATGGAAACAAGAAAGAGTAAAGTATCCTGCCCAGAGAGTCAACCAACTCATCTCAAATTGGACATTGCATACAATTCCTCAGAGAAGGTTGCAGAGTGGGAAAACATGTCTGATGTTCCAGTACTTGCAGGTCAACTTGTGGCACACAGTGCCTCATCACAGAGAAGGCGGGTAGTAGAAAGAGTGGGATAAAGGTCAAGTTAGGATTTACTCTCGGTCCATTTATGGCCATCCAGCAAGTTTAGAAACCATATTGAAAGCTGAGGATGGCAATAGTAATTACAAATGATATTTATTTTACTATTTTATTATCTTTATAATATGCATATATACTTCCCAAATTTCACTCTATTTTAACTTGTTCTCATTTTTTCTTCTCAAATATTTTATAAATTTTCCAATCACATCTTTTATGACTTGTAATTCTCCTGTTTTGTTAGTGAAACTCCTTCTTGCTTGAAGGTCAGATAAGTATTGTGCTGTTTTCTTCTAGTTATTTTAAAGGTTTTAATTCATAAGGAAATTTTTAAACTTATATGTGATACTTAAATAATTTTAAAAAGTTAAGTGGATAATTTATTATCAAAATACTATTTACAGTTCAGTTCATTCTGTCCCACATTGATTTAAAGTGTTGTATTTATGTGGTATCAAAATAAAGAGTATATTTACATACACACCCTCACACAAATACACATACTCGTACACACGTGTAAAAACACCATAATTACACACACAAATGTATCCCAAGATATTTTTACATCCAAAATATTCTTAATGTGAATAAGACACAGAGAACCAAAGGCCCGTGCTGCTTAGCAATGTTTCCCTAAAAGATGGAGTACAGCAACACAAAGCAGCACAGCAAGGACAGATTTTCACATCCTATTGGTAGACTTTTTACAAAAATAATAAGCCATAAACCACATAGGTAATCAGTGGTAAAGTTTATGTTATTTCTCATAAATTTTTAAATTTAAATTTATCTTTTTTTTATCGTTAGTATAGCCCAAGGCTCAGATGCATTAGGATCAAGTCTAATGTTATAACATTGTCAAAAGAACACAGTAATTGAGCTGCTGAGTGATTTTTTATTTCGAAACCAACCAAGAAAATAATAACTTGAAGGAAATAAAAGCAATATAATCTCAGTGGGAAAATTGTAAAGTTATAAAAAAAGAAATTTATAAAATAGTGTCAGACAAATAAAACTAAAATAATTCAGTATCCAAAAAAATGACAATTCACCAATTTTATATCTATTAAAAATATATGTGTGTGTGTATATATATATATATATAAATACTACAAATTCAGGTTAAAACAAAAATAGCACAAATGACGCCAAGTGAATATAAAAATAAAATATACTTTACAGGTATTTGACTAATTCCATGAAACAAACTACTGTTGGACTTTGATAAATATCCAGTATATACAAAGCCCCTCTGACATTCGATATGTTATCAAATAAGATGGTAAGCTCCAAATCTGTTCATGCTGTGATATTAAAACTTGTAGGTGATAAAATAGATTATAAGTTGTCTTAGTATGTTGCACTAGTTGAACAACCCTGACACTCTTCTAATTGTTCAAAGAAAGTCATTAACTGTACTTAATAGCCTACCCACCAGCCATACCACTGCTCCTTTCTTGAAAATAGAAGCCTATTTTGTACCCAGATCCTGGAAATGAATCCTCATGAGTCATAGCAAATGCATCCCTCTTCACCAGACATTTATTTTTCCAGGCTTCCTTGTAGCTAGTGGTAACCAATGTGTCCAGTCCTATCAATTTTACACATGGGACAGTCATCTGGGTTGCTTCTGGGAAATCTGTTATTTTATAGTAAGAGGGACAGACTCTAAAGAGAGCCAGTATCTCCTCCTCTTTCTTCCTGCCTTGCGACGCTATGTGAATCTGTAAAGTCTGGAGCCCAAAGACATCTTTTAATAATGAGCAAACCAAAAACAAGCATAGGAATAAAAATCCAACATCCTGAGACATCAGAGTAGAAAGATGTAAAGAAATAGAATCTTAATGACAACTATGGGTGACTAAAACACTCTCCTTGTCCCTCATTGAGCAAGATAATAAAACTATAAATCATTTACATCCCGATGTGTGTGATATGTTTGTCCCATTCTAATGCAAAAATTAGATGGATGAGGAAGGAATGGAATTATGATGAAACAAGTATTATCTAAGCATTGGCCTATTAAAAAAGAAAACTAGTATCAAATAATAGAAACTAAGAAGAGCATTAACTACCCACCAAACTAACCAGCAAATTTCTACCATCAGATGTGTTAGCCATTAAGGCATTTGAAGGAGGGACGAGTGAGATAAATACTAGGTCCAAATTTTTAAGTAAAGAGAGAGAGACACAGGGAGTGTCCCAAAATATCATTGAAGTTGGAATGTGTTAAATGTCATAGAAGGATTATAACAATCAAGAAAAGATAATGAAAGCATTTTTAAGATGGAATTAAAGATATCCTTCATGTTAATAAGGACAATGTGCTGTATGGAGACTCTGGTGATCTAAATCCTAACACGGTCAGTGTCAGCAATGAAGATAATCTTCTGGATCGCTGCAGGGATGAGGGGTTCACCCTACTTCTCACAAGTTCATTACCATTTACCACAAATGTATTCACTTATAGCTCATGTGGCTTAAGAAAAGCAAATCTTGTCACAATTTTTCAGGGTTTTCATGAGAGCTATGACCAAACAAGGCAATGTGTCACATTTTCATGGCTATGTTTCAGGGTAAGCAAATAACTCAATAAACTAATGAGTTGTGATTATCATTAGACGTGAATTTAAGAGGATACACAGGCCAAAGATGGCTAGTGGCATGTTGCCAGATGATTGATCTAAGAAGAAAGCCACTAAAGCCATGGAAGAGCTGAGAGAGGAGAAATACAAAATAATAATATCAATACCTGAACTTCAAATTCAGCTGTTCATGAACCCAGCCCTAGCAAAAGACTATTCAGTTATATGAGGCAATAAATATCATTTAGCTTAAGCCATTTGGGGCCAGGTTTTCTATCTCTATAAAGTATAATATTCTTGATTAGTAGAGAGGAATCTGAAAAGCCAGTTTTTGAGTTCTGTAATATCCATCCTTCTACATCTAAAAAGCTACATATCACTTTGATTTTTCTACTCTATCGGTTCCATAACAAATTTCTTCTGGAACATCTACTACATGATATAAGAAGCTCAGTAAGTCCTAAGCACATGAATGAAACATGAAGAAAACTATACTAAAGTGTATTATAATCAAGTTGCCCAAAACCCTAGTAAAAAGAAGATCTTAAAAGCAGCCAAATTAAAAAGGGAAGTTACATAAAACCAAGGATAAGGGTGATGCTAGATGAGCTGGAAACAATGCAAGTAAGAAGAAAATAGAACATAGAACAGCATTGTTATGGTACTGAAAGGGGAAAAAAACACATAGTATCTGTCAGCTAAGGATTCATTAACTATACTTATACTTAACTAAACCCAACAAAAATATCCTTCAAAAACAAAGGTGAAATATGTTTTAAGATATACAAAGCTGAAAGTATTCATCACTAGCAGAACTACCTTGTAAGAAATGTTAAAGGAGAAGACAAATGAGACAGATGGAAATATGGACCTGCATTAAAGAATAAATGTCACCAGAAATAGCAGCTACATGAGTAAATATGTAAATTTTTTCTTATTATTTAAAATTTTCATCAAAGAAAATACGTAGATGTAAAACAAGCACATAAAAAGATAACCAGCACCATTAGTCATTAGAGAAATGAAAATTAAATCCACAACTAGAAACCACGATATATCTATTAAAATGATTTAAATTAAAAAGAATTACCATATGAAGTTTTGGAGAGGATGTAGAGGAACAGTATCTCCTATATACCTCTACTTGAAATGTAAAATTCTACAAATACCTTGGAAACAGTTTTGCAGTTTGTTAAAATGTTAAATACACTCACCATATGATCCACCATATTCTACTCCTAGGTATTTATGTAATAGAAATAAAGCCTATGTCTATATGGGCAAAGACTTGTGTACAAATGTTCATAATAGCTTTATTTGTAATTGCCAAAACCAGAAATCAACCCAAATGTCCACCAACAGGTAAGTGGATAAACAAACTATGGCTTATCTATATGGTAGAATACTACAGAGCAAAAAAAATGAACTATTGATACACACTATAACATTGATAGAATCTCAAAATAACTATGCTAAGTGAAAGGAGCCAGGCCAAGGCTCACTTACGTAAATCATTCCATTTATTTAAAATTCTGGAAATATAAACTAATGTGATAGAAACATCAGTGATTACCTGGGGACAGAGTGTGGTAAGTGGTAGAGAATGATGAAAAAGAGGGTTGCATTTGTAAACTTTCGATGATATATATTTTTCATTTATAAATTTTCCCTCTTTAAAAATTTTAACAGAATTAGGAAGTATAAGTTGAATTTCTGTTTATGTGTAGATTGTATAGTGGTAAGTCTGGGCTTTTGCACCCATTATCTTTATTATGGTGATGGTTCCATGTGTGTCTGTATATATAGATAAATATGTATAGTTTAAATATGCACAGTTCATTGTATGTCAGTTATACCTCGGTAAAGCTATTTTAAAATCTAAAATGGATTAATTTGGTTAAATTCTGTATATATAAAATAACCAGCAGTACTATACTTTTAGATTTGTCAGCACACAGAATCATGAACTGTTAAAATTGCCTCAATTCTACTGCTAACATCTGTATAGATTTTTAAGGCAGTTAAATATATTCTATCTATAAAAACTACAACCTTATTACTGAACACTTTTTCTGAATTAACCTTCATCAAGGTAAGTGGTATATTGAAGATTTAATAGAGTATCATTAAAAGTTTCAATTGGTTCCAATATTCCAATTAACTTTCATTTACTTTTTAAAAAGGAGTTATTGCTCCATACTAATGTTTTTTCCTAAGTGAAAAATGAATCAAAATGAAGCTTACAAAGTTATTTTACAACTGTGACATATATTTCATTCACTACTATCATTGGGGAACCAGTTTCAGAAAATCATTCTCAACAAATAAATGAAAGGAAGAATGCCATATTTACTTGTTTCATTCAGAGACAGCACTGAAAGGAAAAGTATTCAGGTTTCACTTAAGAAGTTAATTATGAACCATATTGAAAATATGTTTTTCATGTACTCCAAAAAATTACCACAGAACTAGGCAGTAGGCAAAGATATGGGTGACAGCAGGATGGAGAAATAGTAAGGAAAACCAGTGTGATTATCTTCACATATTTGAAGGGCTTGCAACATGGCAAAAGGAAGAGGCTTTTGCAGATTGCCACATGGGGGCAAAACTTAAGCCAAAATTTAGAAGACACCAAAAGAAGTATTTAATTGTAATATAAGGAAGATTCTTTCACAGAGTCCAAAAGTGAAGTGACCTGCTTTTCAAGGTGAGGAGTTCCAACCTCTCTTGACTTGTAAGCAGAATGTAACTGTTCACTATTTGCAAATGGTCTAGAAGATATTTTTGGATTAGAGGAATTCTATACTATCTGATAGAGAAGATTTTTACTACTCTAATATGTTTTTGGTTCTATCATCCCTTATCTATTCCTAAACATTTCATGTTCTTATACAAGACACACTGAATCTATGTCTGTTGTTTTTCCACAGAATACACATTTCCAAGTTTTATTCTCACAACACAGACTTCAAGACTTCAGACTTTAAGGTTTCTTTAAAACTCTATCATTTATCACTGTGAAACGAAAGTAGAAAATAGAAAAATGGCATTTCAAATTCAAAGGAAATTTGAAGCAAATTTACAGCTTTGTGTTGTAACACAAAGCTGTGCTTCCATATTTGTAAAGTTATATATAAATCATCAGCTATAACTACTAATTGAATGCTTACAGATCTGTAACAACAATTAAAAGAAATATTTTCCTCTATGATGAGAACAACATTTTACCACTATATTTAACAGCTAAACTTAAAGGCAAGGTTTTCTCAAACTATAATGTGGAAAGTAGTTTAATGACACAGATTCCTGAACTCAATCTTTTAGAATGTCTGATGCAAAGTTCTAGAACAAGGTACAGGAACTTACATTGAAAACAAGGACCACACATAATACAGAGTCTGTGACAATACTTTTACAAACAGTGTGTTGGATAATGACTCTCTGAGAGAATTTCCCAATGTCATCATTTGCACATTCGTTAATATGCAGATGAAAAACTTTTAAAAAATTTTATTGAATGGATCAACTAACCTAGTTAGCTCAGTATAAAGAGGTAGTTGCCAACATAGACTCTGAAATCAGAATGCCTGCATTAAGTCTCAAATGTACCATTCACTAATTATATTTCCTTGAACAAATAAACTTTTAGTGCCTCAGTTTTCTCATCTAGAACATGGGGAAAATATGATTTTCTATCTTGTAATTTTGTTGTAATGATTAATGAATTAAGTGATTCATGTTAGTGCCTAGAACAGTGCCTGGCATAAGGTAAGAGCTCAATAAATAAATTAATTAAATAAATACAAGCTAACTAATATTATCCTTTATGATCCATAAAGGCAAAATGTTTCTCAAAATCAGAATCTCAACAGGGATCAAGCAAAACTTCTGTGTGGTTAAATAAATTTTTATCACCTCATATTTTTCCCACTCAAAATAATCTCTTCTAAGGACTATGCTGCAAAAATTTGTATTTCAAATAACAGTTCATTCAGGCACTTTAGCATATTCAAATCTTCCTGCAGCTCAACTGCACTGAGAGGCATGTAGGATGGCCCTCCATAAAAGCAGTAATAAAAGTCAGACTCTGAATTTCAATCAAGTGTTAAATGTATAGGTAGTATTTGTAAGAACACATAGAAATTTCTATTCGATTTTAAAACACCTAAACTCAGCACTACAGTCACTGCCCAGAAATGCCACTCTTGAATTAATAGACATCTGACTCTATGAAAGCTTGTCTGGTACAAATCTTAGAGTGGAAAAGGGCCATGCTAAGTAGCCATCCATGCCTCTAGATTCTTCAAGTTCTGCTCCTATATAAGATCAATAGTAAATTATCTTTGTGGAAGTCATTACTTTAGTTTCCTATAATAATTCCTTCAAAAAACTATGATTTAAATTGTTTCTTTATAAAGAAGGCTTTACATAAAAATGATCCATGTGAATTTTATTTAATCCCTTCATTAAAAGGTTATTAATATAATTTTTAAGTGTTTTTTACTGTCATTTATAGCTTTATATATAAATAAAATAAGGACCTTCAGGATACATGATTGTATGTATAAATAAGTGTTAGAAAAAGAAATCCTTCCTCACTGATTTCTCATTATAACAACATTAATAACTATATTAACAACCATAACATCTATTAACATTTATTAGAATTTATGTAAAAGGTACTATGCCAACTGTTTGTATGTTTCCATAGTTTTTTCTCACAAAAAGTCCTATGATATGGATAGCATTCTTATCATAATTATCAGGCAAAGAAAGTAAGGTTTAGAAAGATTAAATGCTTTGATCTAGGATTCTGAGATATAAGTGACAAAATGAAAATACAGTACAAGTTAATGTGATTCCAGAGCTGATTTTTTTTCACTGCAAATAAAAGACTGGCTTAAAGGGTAAAATTATGAGGAAAAAAATAACTTTAAATTAAATAAAGCAGAAGCCCCCGGTTTTCTGTATCACTTTCCAGAAAAACAGACCCATCTTTTCCAGTAACCATATTGAAAAGGCCTGAACAGATGGCACTGCTTTTGGAACCCTCTATTTTCTATGGTCTTGCAGAACTGGACTTCGTTACCAATGATCATGCATTCAGAAAAACCCAGGTAAAATCACTTTCTCTATGTGAAAAATTATTCAGTGATGCTATAAAGGATCAAGTTATAATGAACCATATCAGTATAGTTTTTAATCTGACCGGTGAAATGTTTGACGACGCATTTGCCAAGTGATGACTTTTCATAGTAGTGGCTGATATAGGAAGCCAGAGATTCAGCAGAATAAACGTGAGGAAGACAAGAGCAAGAGTTTATGTCCAGAGGTGGTGTAGTCTCTGGCCCCGATGGAGATGAAGAATACTGCAGAACACATCCTTGAGATGTCTTCAACCAAACTATTAGTAGATTATTAATTTATCTAAATCATTTCCCACAAGAAACCACAAATATTCTATAAGAATTAAAGGTTTCAAAATACACAGAATCATCAGTGAGATAAATGTCTCTAGTAAATGTCCACTAGTATTATTTATGGCTTATATTAATACAAGAAGTTTGATGTCATAGAAAATGTATTGACTTTTGACTGTGGAAGAGGCACTTTTGAAATGCCTGTCCTCTTTATTGCAGATCAAATCTTTAAAAGCTACTATTCCATAGCTACAAACATCTACTTGCCCACTGTGTTTGGAAAACATTGAGAAAATACTGATTAATCATTTCATTGCTTTGTCCAAGTGCAAGAACAGAATGACATCAGTGAATGCAAAACCAACCTTTGTCTCTGTACCACTTGTAGATGTACAAAGGGCATCTCCTTCTAGAATACAGTCTGTTAGGGATTGCCTTCTACTTCTCTATCACCATGACATTTAAAGACTAAAATGCTGACAGCATGTGATCTGTAGAGATGGCTCTTTGATCCATAACATTGTCTGGTGGTTGGTACAAAGAGATGAAGAAACTGCTAAAGCATTTATTCAATGACAAATGATCATACAAAAGTACCAACTTTAATGAGACAATCCTCACCATATAAGTATCTAGGTGTCTATCTCATCTCAGGAAACATATGAAAATAATTGGAATTTGCTGTTCTTGGATGCCCTACTTTGCCCATGGTATTGGATTCATACTATACAGCAACAAATGTTCTTATTCATATTTATAAAGATGAGAAAACAATGACCAAGGATAACACATCCTTGGCAAGTTTGATAGCTCTCTACAATGTGTGGCATTGTTCATAAGGCAGAATGGTTACAAAAATGCCAAAAGAATTCTCAATAGTTCTGTTGTTGATGCCATTATAGGAAAAGAAAACATTATTTGAGCTAGGAAGATTTTCCATGTGTTTCCCAGAAAACAGAGCATTGTTAAGGGGTAGATGATAAGCAGAAAGATAAAATCTCTTCCAAGAATTCACCCGAATTCCGTGCCATCAAAATAAAATCTTTAGGGGAAGAAACAAACTTCAAAAGAAAGGATCAACAATGAGCAAACGGATTCAATAAAATTATTAACTAGCTAGAAAAAATATCAAACTGCTGAAGAGGAAAAAAATGTGTGTCTGCAGAAAGATGCAAATCCATCATCATGAGTGTATGCCAGACAGCAGGGACTCATGGCCAAAAGGAGGCCAAGAGGCTTCTGAAAGTAAAGAACAGGTCCAGAGAGGACCTGTTCTGAACCCACCATGAGAAGATCAGTGAAAGAAGCCAAAAAGAACTAATTTACACAACTAGACAGGAGTTGAAGGCCTAAAATTGCAGATGAGTCTGTTTAGTAGCATTTTAAAAATCATGTGTTGACCTGCTATATAGGAAGATTTATGACTATTTTGAATAATTGAAAGGGTGCACAGCAAAAGAAATGAATACCTGTCTCTTCACTTTAGCAATACTGCAAACACAGGAAAAATACCATTTGTGTACTGAAGAATAAAGATGTGTTTAAAATTGGCACCAATAAAAATAATCTTGAAGAGTGGGAAAATGTCAAATTACAAAGTACACTCAGAAGTGACAGTTTCTAGTTTACTGTTTAAACCAAAAGTACACTGAAAGTAATTTTAAAAGACTGAGCAAGTTTTAGAGACTGAAATTAATATCTGCTATTAAAGCCTTACTATTTAAATAATATTCAAGCAAAATTTACTTCAAATCAATGAACTATGGCTCTGACAAAAGACAATATCTTGTCTCCTTCAATATTGTCAAATCTTGCAACTGTATTTGAAATTTGATGATTTATTACATAAGAAATCCACTATCATTAATTGCCTACCATTATGTACTACTATGCTACATGCTAGGTTAACACAAACCCAATTTAGACATAATTATCTAGTCTCCATTACCTCACAATTTAATGGAAGTGAGATTCACATACACTATAGATTATAAGTAAATATAGACTGCAATATTTTCACAATAAACCTATAAAGAAAGTTCTATTAAACTGAAAAGTACTCATTTGAATTAATATTGCCCCCATAGTACCCTTTGAAAAATAAAATTATTTTACTATATTAGCTCCCATACACACAGAAGCAAAATGACCTTTAGTCTTGAGACATAAAATATGTACTGTTTGGTGGAGTATAAGATGTCAGATGTGAAGACTGTATTATAATAGTTGAGTGAGCGATTGTTGAGAAATCTTCTGAGCAGGAAAAGAACAAGGGAGAAATAGTAAATCCCTACAAAAAAATTGAGGATATAAGAGAAATCCTTATGGGAAAAGAAATAAAAATAAATTTTATATATACTACATAAGATTTCCTAAGGCCATCTTTGGTTTGCAAGAAATATAACTTGCATCATAAATCAACTGAATCTAGTTTTTATTTTGGTTGCTTTAAAATCATTAATAAAAATTTCCATGTTATAAAATATTTTTCCTAAATGTGAAGGAATTTTAAATTATTTCCCACTTCTAGTGTTAACTTTTTGTAAAAAGCTCATTACCATATGCAGACAGGGACACTTAAAAAATATTCTTCATCAAGGTGAAAAAATATACTTACAATTATCTGACATTTTTGAAGAGAAATATACCAAAAGACTTAAAATACTTGTTTCCCGTAATTCTGGCTGTTTTTCTGATTTGTCCATGAGTAAAATATTTTTTCGTGAACTTTTACACTGACAGAAACCAATAAAAGCAGTTTTTCGTAAATCAGAAGTGGCTGCATACAAGCAGATTTCTGCAAGAATTGTTGTGTATAGATAGACCACATTCCAGGCCCAGGAAAAATCATCTACTTTGCAGCTTTCCTCCTGAAATGAGAAAATAGCTATTAGATAATCAAAATATCTCCTGTCATAATTAAGTACTATATAATGTACTTAAAATAAGTATCTTCAAATTTTATGGAGTTCTTAAAAGATCATAGAAAACTAATATTTCCAAGTATATTCATTAAAAACATGGGTAGATTATATAAAACACAGTTCAGAGAACAAAAAATATAAATAGATAATAAGTATAGAAATAACTTTTCAATTTCCTTAATAGTCAATCAAATGGAAATTAATTCAATGAGATACTATTTTCCACATTATGTTAAAGAAGAATCTTTTTAATATAAAGCTCAATTCTGGTGTGTGGCATCTTCCTATATTTTTTTTATAGAAATGTAAGAAAGTTACACCTCTGGAAAGCAATTTGGACATCTTTCCTAAGAATTTTAAAAGAAAGTCTGTAGTCTTTTATTCAGTAATTTTATTAATCTTTTCTAGATAAATATACAGAAATGTAAATATTTTATGTATGAGAATAACCATTCAATGTTACATGTAATTAACTAGGAATAATTAGAAACAAACTTAATATTTAACAATAGACAAATGCCTAAATAAATTATCTTATCCCATTATGTAATAATATATAATGACAATATAACTTGTTTATGCTAAATGGTAAATATATATTTATATTTAATTAAAATTATTATTATAAGTTATATATATTACATACTCTAATATGATATATAATTTATATAGTGGCAAAAATAAAATATGTTGCTATCAAGTCTCTTTTCACATCAAAACTATCAATGTTGTTACCTGATTCTGAACAGATATAATGCTTGAAAGAAAATCTCTCACTAGGTCCATTAACACTTTCAAGCAGGCCATGTTTAATTTGGCAGCCTCCCCCAGGATCAACAAAGCCAGCACTGAATCCAACCTGGCAATTTTATGAAAAAAAAAAAAAAGAACAAAGATTTTAATGGGAAATAATAATAATTAATTTTTTAATTAAATAAGTAGTAGACCAGAGGAAATGAATGTCAAGATTACCAGATACCTTTATTTTCAATAAATATTGGTATTGATTGGCACTGATTATGGTAAAAGTCTACAAAAAAGAGTCACATTTTGGCAAGATGTTTGAGTTCAGAGCAGTGCTCTGACAAAGCTCTGAGAGTAATAAATACCACAAATGATCACTTTTCTACATAGATCCTGAATGATAAGCTATCACAGGCTCAGAGTCTACAGAGTGCTCTCAGAATATTACAATAGGTTTTGATTTTTACCTTTTTGCAACTGATTCCATGGAATGAATTTCAAGAGTGTTTCCTTCTCAAAATTGAGAACAAATACAAGAAATGACCTTCCTAAATACTCCAAGAGTTCAGCATTATTTGATTTTGCAAAAAATACAATTTCTTGAAATCAAATTTATATTTGACATGAATCAGACTGTTAAGTAATATTTTTCAAAATATTATAAAATAACTGGGAAATCACATAAGAATTTGCTAGCCATAAATCGATATATACTTTGAAATTTTCAGAAATTTATATATTTAGTGCTATTTTACCTAACTGAAAGAGACACAGTCTGAAGGAGAAGTGAAAATAATGCAAATGTATTATAAAATTAGTTCTGTATATAGCTGTTTATTGTCTTGATTTATAAGCCATTAATAAATTTAAAAGTTAGTATATTTTACAAGAATATTTGAATTTCACAACTATGATATTTTAGGCTAATAAGTTCAGGTTCATCATCACTTTCAAAAGGAAGCACCTCTGATAATGGAAATTAAAGACAATTCTTTATATTTGAATAAGGCTTTACAGATCTCAATGTGCTTTCACATAAATTATCTCATTTGATTTGAACAATGATTTTGGACACATTTAAAACCTTTCAAAATCTAAGTGTATCTATACACACACACACACACACACACACACACGGAAATTGAGACAATAAATAGGGCTCAGAGGCTTGTCCAAGTTCACATTTTAAGCAAGCTTAACTGTAACTCAAGTCTTCTCTCACCTAGGGTATTTCCTGTTTTGCAATTCTGCTTTTCCAAACCTTTATTTAAGTACCTCAACTTTTAACTTTAGTGTGGCAGGTGCTACCTATTGCCCTCCTTAATATCATCTGTCTCGTTCTTCCTTTCTAAGACCCTAAATTTTGTTCAAGATGGCAAAATGCTCAGTTAAGTTTGTCTCCTCAAGACAGAATGTTCTGAATCTTGATCAGAGTAGTATTTACATGAGTGTATATATTTGTCGAAGGTCATATGTAAAATGCATAAATTTTATTGTGTCTAAAGTATATCTCAATAAATTTGATTTATAATTGACTTCCCAGACTACCTTGAAGCTTAAAGTAGCTATATAATGTAGATTTGGTTAACAAAACATAAATGAAAACATATTCCAGGAAAGCTATTATTTTCCTGGTTAAAAAAAATAAATGTAGATAACAGGTGTTTCTCTCTCTCTCTCTCTCTTTCTCTCCCCCCCTCCCTCTCCCCCCACCTCTCTCTTTCTCTCTTGCTCATCCCCTTCCTCCTACTTGGAATACATACATGATACCAGAAGTCAGAATAGCCTTTTTTACAACAACGACGATGAACATCACTTGCTAGAGATGACAGAAAAGGAAGCTAGAGAAGCTTGGGGCTTGAGGATTTTTCTAAGCACCTGTATCAGTACTGCACTGATAGTCATGTGCAATAAAGAAAGCTCTATATGGTTATTCAATTGTAGTCATGTTTCTGTCACATACAGAAGATCAAATCCTAACCGATGCACTTAACATGATATTAATGAGCATGAACTGTAAAGTCAGAAAAATTGAGATGAACTCTTAGCTCTGCCACTAATTAAGTATATGATATAAGGTAATTTATATACCCCACCTCAGTTTTTACTTATCTATAAAGTAAATATAGCAAACCTTTCAGAGACTATAGTGAGACTTAAATGAAATACTCTATGTAAAATGACTGTTTGAAATGCTAAACAGAGTTGAATTGCAAACATACTATATCCTCAAAGTTAAAAGATACAAGTTTCATAACTTTCTTTCTCTATAAAGTTCTAGAGTGACTGAAAGAAGAGGTCCGGATGACCTCCAAGATGGATAATGAGTCATTTTCCAGAGTGTTAATCATTCATACTTTACAACAGGGTCAGGTAAAAGAGAGGATACTCATCAAATTCATAGAATTTACATTTCCCTAAATATACCTCAAATCACAAGGTTTTGGTCCTTCTCTTCTCTAGAAAATTGTAGCTAACCTAGAGTACTCTCATTTCAATGAACTATGGATTGAAAAAGATCCATCAGTGTCAGCTACCTATGGTAGAGAAATGCTTCACCACAAACACACTATTTTCAATCGATTCTGGTGATTGCAAAATTTTCTATAAGCGAAAATGCCTTCACCAAAAATAGAAGCATCAATACTTATAAGTTGGAATTTGTTAAAAAGAAAACTGAAAATCAATGCACACTGAAAGAAGAACTTAAATTGGATTAGGCTAAAAATTTTAACAAAGCACTGACTTCTTTGTAAATTTATTATAATACAAAATGTCTCAATTATCAGTACATTGACTTAATTTTATGTTGCTATCAAATTAAATATGCCTAAAGTAATTTATAACTATTATAGATTTTCCCTAATAAAGAAACTAAGCCAGAAATTTATATGCTTGTCTGAAATAACTACACACACACACACACACACACATACATTTATAAAAAAGTTAGGAACATCAACATTCAAAAGTTTTCCTAGATTATTCTTACTCCTCTATACCTGTTTCCTCAACAAGCAGGTTGTTGTTTTTAAAAGTGGAATTAAATTGTCCCCAAATAGTAACCCTTACATGACTTATTCCAACCTTGTAATAAATATTTCAGAAAACACTGGCAATGTCAAAAATCCACATGACCCTAAAAACTATGAAAGTGAAGTCGCTAACAACAGCAATTCATAGGGAATTTCCACAAATCATAAAATTGATGGAGCTGGATTAAGAAATGCAGTAAGGAGAATAAGGAGTACCCACATACCACTGCATGAAACACAGCAGCTTTGTTTACCTAAGAAAGTTAAAAGAAAAACACATTTTAAAGAAAAAAATAATCTCTACTGTTTATCCTGTTTTCACAAAATCAGAAAAAGTGCAGCCAATATTTCACCCTGGTGTACTGATTTTTAAGTAGCCAGAGTATTATTTCTGTGCTTCATGCTCATCTTTCCATATTTATTCAGAGATGACAGTGTTCAAATGATTAAGAGGGATAGAAAACAGTGCTTTTAGGGATGTGGGATGGGAGAAAGAGGGGGTGGGTGATATAATTTGAATAGAGGAGCATATTTTCTCCTCACAGGTAAACCATTAAAGAGTAAGGAGAATACAGAAAACTCCCTGTTAATATCACAGCATTGTATTTTTTAAAAACACTTTGTTATGTATGCTCTGAACACAAACCTCTTATTTAAAAATATTGAGCTTTTATAGATTATTCCCAGTTCTAGGATAAGTAAAATGTAAAAGTGGAGAAGAAGCACCTATATGAGACCAATGAAAAATGTACCATAGCAAGAGCTAAAGAGAATATCAGTCTTAATATTCAGAGAGAATAATAATTCTGAAAAGTATTTCCTACAGGAACCAGAAGATATTTTTACAAGACCCTTAAGCATCTTTAATAAAACTCAGGAATAAGAAACCACAATGAAAAGCCTTGATGCTGAGATGAAAGGTAGTATGGTAAGATAAAAAGAGATGGCAAGGAAATTAAAAATTATGACAATATAATTAAAATCCATAGTTGAGGAAGTTAACTGAAGAAGTAACACTTCAAATGGGGAAAAGTTGAGAAATTTTTTCCATGCAGGAAGAAAATGGCAAATTTAGACATATTATTATCTAATTGCTATTGAAACAGGCAGAGAAACAAAATCAAGAGAAGAAGGAGGGAGGGAGGGAGGGAGGGAGGGAGGGAGGGAGGGAGGAAGGAAGGAAGGAAGGAAGGAAGGAAGGAAGGAAGGAAGGAAGGAAGGAAGGAAGGAAGGAAGGAAGGAAGGAAGGAAGGAAAAGAAAATTTAAAATTATGATAAAAAATGAAATCCATTTTTCTGAAGAAAAACTGAAGAAAAACCTTTCCATTTTCAAGAAGTCGTAATTTAATGCAAGCATCCATGAGAAATATATGGATATTCCCACCATAGTGTAAAAAACAAAAACAAAAAAACAACTGTAAGTACAGAGAGGCAGGAGTTGGAAGCACATGTGAACTATGAGTAGTCAATCAATGGGAGACCTCAGAAAATAGCATTTGACCTCAGAGTCATAGCATTTGTGCACAGCTTCAAATAAGAAAGGGTGCCAGCTAACTGTTGACTATCAAATTACAAAGATTTTCCAAAAAATCCTGGGCTAAAAATTAAATAGGAAAAAGAGGAAGACTGGCTTTGAACATTTCCTAATAACTCTTTGCAACAGCATAGCAACATTTAGAGGTTTTGAAGAGGAAATAAAAAAATTGTGACTATAGACTTCTATTGCCACATAAAATGTATATCATACATTTTAGGGGAAAAATAAATGTTAATAAATATTATAACCAGCCAAGAGTTGTATATAATCATGGGCTTACCTAATAAAATAAGTATCTATGCCCATACTTAGAAATTCATTCAAGCCAATAAAGAAATTAATAATAATATTGAACAGTTGAGAAGGGAAATAAATACCTAGTGTTAAATGGCTGCAAACAAGTGGGAAAAATAAACTGTAATAAGTGAAAGTAATTTTACAAATATGATCAAATAATTAAATGCAAATATATAGACAATTCTTTAATGAAAAGATAGAACAGTTTAAATAATTGTTTATAATATTATCACAAACTCAAGATTATATTAACAGACTAGGAAGGGGAGGGTTAATATAAATAAATTAGTCTCAGTCTTCACTGCACATGGAAGAGAGGGCAGTCAGTATTTCATTCTATACTTTCACAATTTAGGAAAACTTGTTTAAAAAATATATTTATTGTGCCATTGCCTGGTTTTTGAAACTCAAGAATCATGGATGACAAAAAGCTAGTCATTAGCAAGTCTGCTAAAAGGGTTTTTTCTCCTGTGTATAGAACTTCATTCTTGGAGTTCCAGGGAAGCTGGTGGGAGGAAGGGAGGGAGGGAACATCCTGTTTTATCAGGAAGGCATAAATGGGGCACTAATTGTTCCCCTCCATCCAGGCTCATCAGGCACTTTTGGCTGTTTGGTGGTTGGTGGAAATTAATCCCAGTAAGTAGCAGAATCCTTCAGTCATCATTTTTGTTCTTATTGTTTCAATATTATGGCAAGTTATGAGACACTGATTGGGGATGCAACTCCTGCCATGGAAAACAGTTCTGCTTAAATAAAGTTAAGCTGGAGAGTGTTATAATCACATTACTCTGTAAATCTGGCAGCAGTGAATGACAGATTATTGAGGGGAAGGGCTTAAGGAAAGGAGAGCAGTTGAGAAGCTATAGTCTTGAGACTATTAGGGCCCAAACCAGGGTTGTGACAGTAGGAATGGAGAGAAAGAGAACAGTTCTGACATGCAGATAATGTGTGTACAACACTTTCAGATACTGGATTGGATGGGGAAAGTGAAGAGGAGAAGATAAAATGTCTCATTTGGTTAACTTGAGGAGAAGTTAGGATATGTATTGAGGTAGAAAATCAGTAGGCAGAACCCCGA
>VSMD01062840.1:0-25561 GCA_008750895.1 Mirza zaza | reverse complement strand
CAAACCAAAATGAAATTCTGAACTGACAGATAAAGAATTAAAAATATAGATTATAAAGAATGTTAATGAGATCCAAGAGAAAGTTGAAAACCAGTGCAAAGAAACCAGAAAAACAATTCAGGATATGAATGAAACATTTACTAAAGAGATAGAGATAAAAAAGAAAACAAAAAACAAACAAACAAAAAAAAAAAACAAAACAGAACTTCTGGAAATCAAAGGCTCATTGAAGAAATTACAAAATGCAGTTGAAGTGCAAACAATGGAATTTACTGAGCACAGAAAGAATTTTAGATCTTGAAGACAGACAGGTCTTTTGAATTTACCCAGTCAGAAAAAAAAAAATTAAAGAATTTAAAAAATATGTATAAAGCCTTAAAGAAATATGTTATTACGTAAAGTACTGAAACCTATGAGTGATAGGTATTCCTGAGGGAGGAAAAAAATAAAAAGAAAAAATATGTGGATAATATATTTGATGGGAATAATCGAGGAACACTTCCCTGGTCTTGCAAGAAATTTAGACATTCAAATACCAGAGGCTTAGCAAACACCAGGGAGATACATTGCAAGGTCTTCATCAAGGTATATATATAGGCATCAGAGTATCTAAAGTCAACATGAAGGAAACGTTTTTAAAAGCAGAAAGACAAAAATATCTAATTACTTAGAAAGCAAGGCCCATCAGACTAACAGCAGACTTCTCAGCAGAAACCTTACAAGCCAGGAGAGATTAGAGTACTATTTTTTATATTCTCAAAGGGAAAAACTGCCAGCCACAAATTTTGTATCCTGCTGAACTAAGCTTCATAAATGAAGAAGAAATAAAGTCTTTCCCAGACAAAGAAACACTAAGGAAATTCATTACTACTAGACACCTCCTGCAAGAAATGCTGAAAGGAATTCTAAAGATGAAATCAAAATGTCAATACTAATCATAATAAGAACAAATAAAACCATAAAAATCACAAGTCTTATAAAACAATTACACAATTGAAAATATAAAGCAATTAGGTAACAAAACATTATGTCATGAACAGAACCTTACATACCAATATTAACTTTGAATGTAAGCATAATAAATACCCCACATAAAAGATTGGTGGATTGGATTAAAAAACAGAACTCCAACATATACTGCCTACCAAAGGCTCACTTAGCTTATGAAGACTTTTATAGACTCAAGATAAAGGGGTGCAAAAAGATATTCTATGCAAATGGAAACCAAAAGCAAGCAAGAGCAGCTATACTTATGTGAGATAAAGCAGATTTTAATTCTAAAACAGTGAAAAAAAGTCATTATATAATGATAAAGGGATCAATTTAATGAAAATATATAACAACCCTCAATATATATATGCACTCAACACCCAAGCACCCAGTTTCATGAAACAAATACCACTAAACCTAAGAAAAGAAGTAGAGAATAACACACCAATAATGGGGGACTTCAACATCTCACTGCCAGCATTATACATATCACTGGGGCAGAAAATCAACAAAGAAACACTGGAGTTAAGCTGGGCTCTAGAAAAAATGGACCTAACAGACATTAACAAAACATTCTACCCAGCAACTGCGAAACATATGTTCTTCCCATCAGTACATTGAACATTTTCTAAGATAGATCATATATTAGGTCACAGAAGTAGTCTCAATAAACTCTAAAAAATTGAAATCTTGTCAAATGTCTTCTCAAACCACAGTGAAATAAAACTAGAAATTGATTTCAAGAGGAAGTCTCACAAGTACATGGAAATTAAACAACCTGTTTCTGTATGATATTTGGGTCAATGGTTAAATTAATACAAAAATTAAAATATTTTATAAAACAAATGAAATTGGTGACACAACATATCAAAACTTCTGGCATATATCAAAAGCAGTGCAAAGAGGGAAATTTATAGCTTTAAAGGTCTGCATCAAAAAGACAGAAAGATCACAAATCACCTATCTGACATTGCAACTCAAGGGACTAGAAAAACAAGAATGAACCAAATCCAAAGATAGCAGAAGAAAATAAGTAACAAATATAAAAGCAAAAGTAAAACAAAACTGAGACCAAAAATAAATAAAATAATACAAAGGATCAATGAAACAAACAATTGATTCTTTAAAAAGATAAAATCGATAGACTACTAGCTTGTTTAACCAAGAAAAGAAGAGAGAAAATTCCAATAAGCTTAATCAGAAATGAAAAAGTAGACTTTATAACTAATACCAGAGAAATACAAAAGATCATTTAAGACTAATATGAACATCTCTATGTCCATAAGAAAATCTAGAGGAAATAGATAAATTCTAGAAAAACTATAAACTCACAAGCTTGAATCAGGAAGGAACAGAAATTCTGAACAGAACAATAATGAGTGGTAAGGTTAAATCCATAACAGAAATATCCCAACAACAACAAAGCCCAGGACCAGACAGATTCACAGCCTGCTTCTATCAGGTGTCTAATGAAGAACTGGTACCAATTCTACTGAAACTTTTCCAAAGGATCAAGAAGGAGAGAATTGTCCCTAATTCATTCTACAAAGCCAGTATCACACTGATATCAGAGCCATGAAAAACCTCAACAATAAAAGAAAACTATAGACTAACTCACAATAGCAAAGATATGGAATCAACCTAAATGTCCATCAACTGACAAGTGAATAAAGAAAATGTGGCATATAGATAAACCATGAAATACTACTCAACAATAAAAAAGAGTGAAATAATGTCTTTGCAATACTTTGGATGGAATTGGAGACCATTATCCTAAGTGACATAACTCAAGAATGGAAAAACTAATACTGCAGATTCTCGCTTATAAGTAGGAGCTAATCTATAGGTATGCATCGTCATCTATGAGTAGAAAATAGACGTTGAAGATTCAAAAAATGGGAGGTTGGATAGGTAGGGGAGGAATGAAAAATTACCTATTGAGTATACTGTATAATATTTAGGTGATATGTACCTTGAAAGACCAGATTTCATCACTATACAGCATATCCATGTAACAAAACTCCACTTGTATACCTTAAGTCTACTGAATTTTTTTTAAGTATAGAGTCCCAAGTGTTTCCAATAAACTCTTGGCTAACTGAAAAAATGAATTATTATTCAGTTACTCTTCTTGAGTTCTAATTTTCTAATTTATATTTTTTGTGGCACATTTTTCCTCAGCTGTGTGTGTGTGTATGTGTGTATGTCCTCAAATCAAAGCCATGAGTTTGGTGTTTGGATTCTGAGTCTACCGCTTGTTGGGGGGTAAATTTTTGTTTAAGTCATTTAACTGCTCAAGACATACCTTTTTCATTTGTAAAAGGAGACACTTGTAATAAAATGTACAGTCAAGAACTATTGTGGTAAATAAGAGAATTTTATCTTGCCTAGAAAAGTATTCTAACAGATAGGATCACCAATGGAGCATAGGAATTAGAAGCAGAGGACTAGAGTTTCACAGCTGGAGATTCTGTCATTTAGAAGGTATGTGACTTTGCACAAATTTACCCTGTTTCTATGTCATTGTTCTCACCTGAGATCTAAGAATGATAATACTGTTAGGCAGAGACCAAATCTGCAGCTGGCAGATACAGGTCAGGAGGGCAGTTCCTAGGGGCTGAGAGGTGGAAGGGTTGGGGGAGGAACCAATCAGGGGAAGAGATGACAGGAAACCTCAGAACACCTGTTAATCATGTATATGGATCATCTGGTAACATCCCACACCTCCTGTAAGCTCTCCCCTGGCCAGACCAACAAAAGGGAACCACCTGGGAGTCCTTAACTTCTTTCTCCACTCATGGAAACTGACCCTTTCCTGCCTGGAACATACTCTTACCTCATATAGCTCCCTTCTTTTCTGCAATGAGAGCTGTTTGTGTGGAATTGCTTCTGGTCTGCGGTCATTCCATCACACTGGCCCTGCTTGGAGTTTTCCAAGCAAGGAGCCAAAGAACCAGGATACCAGTCTGCCAGAGCCTGGACCTGGCATTACCCACTTCATGGACTTACTTTCAGGATTCAATTGAAGAATATATGGGCAACCTTCTTCCTCAATAAATATATGTTATCATTGGCAATGAGTTATCAATATATTAATTAAATGCAAACAATAATATTACTACTAATAATGAGTCACTTCTTTTGCCTGTAAATTTACTTTTGACAGGGGCTAAATCTTGTTATCCATCAAATGCTATACAAACAAAATGAAATAAAATTAGTACATAATGTGCAGTAGATTAAAAAATAAAAACAAGACATATTTGGTGGAGGTGGCATGTATAATTTGACCCCAATCTCGTTTCAGTGAAGGGGAAAAACTGGGCAGCTTTCCTGCTTCCTGCTGGCCCAAGCTAAGGCCTCAAGGCTTAACCCAAAAGATCTCTTCAGGCTGCGTGACTCAGGAGAAGTTTTGAAAACTCAAAACCTTGGCAGAAACTTCTAAGAGATAGAGAGGGTGGGATGGAGGTCAGCGGGAAGAAAAAATCTTCCATACTTCTTCTCTGCTCCAGGACTCTCTCAAGCTAAAAGTAACCCAAGCAATTGGACAATTAGGCCAAGCTACCCTATCAACAGTAAAATAGCCAAATAGGATAGGAAACCAAAATTCTGCCAAGCATGTAATTATACGCTAGAGGCCAAGGTAGTTTTCATAGGAACCAGGGCCTCTGGTGAAATATGGTCCATATGTCTGAAAGGGCATTTGGTGGAACTGTCCTGTGGGGGCCGGCCCTAGAAGAAGGTATGGATGGATGGACGGATGGATGGATGGATGGATGGATGGATGGATGGATGAATAGATGGAAAGAATGTTAGCAGGGTGAATGAAGGGACAGGCCAAAACGCCTGCCCAAAGCTGCTTGTTTGCTGTGTGCAAGGGTCAGCTGAAAATAGCTGACCTACATGGCAGTTGTTAAAGAAATTAGCAAACGGCCCTGACCATTTGCACATGTCCTTGGAAATAAATACGGGGAAGAACTTAGCTGAGGAGGCCATTTTCTCCTTCAGACCTTGGCCTCTCCCCTTCTCTTTAACCACTACATGTTTCGAGTAATTATTCCTTCGTTACCATGCTCCACAGCAAAAAGCTGCCGCTACACTGACCAACATTCATAACTTATTTTCAAAGGAATCTGTGACCCCAAATCTAAAATTATCTGTCTGTTAAAAGAGTCAGTTCACCATGCATAGATAGCAGCGGACTGTGAAGGTACCAGGAATGTCTTTTTTTTAGCAGGAAGCAGGATCCAGAAATAAGCTGTGTTATGTACTCTTTATGAGTTGATTGTGACTGTATGTTTTGTTCTTCGAAGAGACTATGTTGTTTTCTCAAGAAACATGACAAGTGTTAGTGAGAGATATGTCACCTCGTGAATGGATTTTGACATTACAGGTAAGGGCAGAAAGTGTTGGACAGGAAATCACAAGGCCTGAATACTACTCCTGACCCAACCTCTGCAACTAAATAGACCCAGGAACTGATCCTCTAACCTTGGCAAGTCACATGGTGCTGAAAAACATGATAAAGGGTTAATGCAGTAGGCTATTTGTAAAAGGAGTAGGGAGTGTGAACAAGGCTCCACTCCATTCTCTCTCTCTCTCTCTCTGTCTTAGCTATAGAAGTAGAGACTGGACCATGGCTTACTTCAAACTGGACCTGTTTTTGCATTTTCCTTAGAAAGCAAGTGGGGGAGGAATGGTAATTCTCCTAGGGCTCTTGGCTCAGAGACACTTTTTCCACAGGAGTGAAGCACGTTGTTACAAGCAAAATGGGCATAAATGAACTCACCACTTGATTATATTGTAAAAGCCAACCTTTACCGACCCTTTCCCAGGGTTAGCCAGCGTGCTGTGTCTTTGACTTTGGGCATGCCATTCAAACCTCACAAAATACCTCTAGGGCATATATTTCTTTAGTCTCCCTTTTGCAGAGGAGGAAACCGAAATGTGCAGGGTTTAAACAAAATCTAGTTTAACATCACAATGCCAGCAAATGGCAGAGTCAACATTCAAACCCAGCCTGTCAGACTCCTGAGCCCACCTTCACAACCTAGTGTTTACGGGCTTCAAATTTTATATTTTTAACACTGTTTCAAGATCCAAATTGTAAAAGTATTATGCACTTATTTAGAAAAATTCAGAAAACTATGACTTACTCATATATTAATAAAATCTTAACAGAACATGGTTCCCATTAAGGAGAGTGAGACCAAGTATAATTAGCATAGATGTTTACATTTTCATGGTTACTTTATATACTAAGCATTTGATTTGTGAACAAATCATAGCTTTCGTGCTGTGCATTCAGGCATGCCTGTTGTGTCCATCCTCGGGAATTTTGCGATGGCCAATGCCTCAGCTTGAATGCCTTTCTTCTGGCTTGTCACATGACACATTCCCTCGCTTTCTTTATCTCTCTGCTCAAATATTCACTTTTTCGGAGGCTCTCTCAGATTATAAGCCCTGTACCTTTGATTTGCATCAGATTTCTAGAACCTAGTAGTATAGCATCTGGCACATAGTAGGTGCTCAATAGCATTTGCTAAATTAACACACTTTTGGATAAGAAATTATTGTTCCCATTCAGAAGTCAACAAAAGTAAAAATAAGTGAGGTGAGAGGCACTGCTTATGGCTAGAAAATAGCAGAATAAGGCATTGCGCCAATCCTCCTAATTTCTAACCACATGCTTTCTCCCACTCAGCTTGGTTCTGCCTCTAATGTAACTGGCTCTGTGCACAGGGCCAGAACAGCTCTGCATAGAGCTGTATCCGTGCAACACGTTCAGTAAATGGATCTGAATCCTGATACTTAGGGGGGAAAATGCAGTGTTGAATAATCAACTTCCTATTTATCTTTTTGAGGGCTGCATTTTGAGAAATGCTAACAGGAAGAAAACAAATGGCTCCAATGCAAGCACAGGAGCTATAAACCCTTTCTTTATTCCCAAGGGTGGTCTCTCTTCCATTTATCCTATAGAAGCACATGATGAGGTCATAGTCCCAGCCCCATTCCATGACCTCGGGCCAGTTGCATCCTCTCCAGAACTCAGTTGTGTACATTTGGAATATGTTCCAGTTGGTCCAGATGATCTCTAAGCCCTGTTCTGCTTTAATACTTCAAGCTCTGAGCATACTTTGTGCCCTCCTCCCTGCTAAGAAGACATGTCTCTGGGGCTGGGGTGGGGGTACATTGGGTACTACGAGTGTCATAGGGCCAGTAAATCCAGGATCCCATTTTGGCTATTGGATAGGTAGAAGAGAAAGCATGCAAAATAAAAAAAATAAAAAAAAAATTAAAAACCTGCTGCCAAGTTAAAAAAAAAACAAAGAAGAAACCATTTTAAAACCATTTTAAAGAACAAAATCTGTTACCTTTCTCTCATAAAAGCAACACCAGGCCTGGAGATAATGTGAGCAAAAATAAATATGTGGGAAAGTTCTTTCGCTGCAGCTTCTGGCAATTTTTTGATCCCTTTCTCTCACTTTGCACTGACTGTCAAATGGTCTATCAAGAGGTTAGTTTGTAATTAAACTTAGCTCTAATTGCTGGAACAAGTTACTAATTGTGTTCTTAAATCCTTTTATTCTATACCCTAGAAACCAGTGCATTCTAGCCTTTAAATGCTAGTGGTTTGGGAGAATCACATAAGTACAGCTTTTAGCAGAAATTTTGTTCATTTGAAGCTTTTACCCAGAACATCAATCAAGAAAACTTAAAAACATGAAACCAATTGGTGAAGGGAATAATCCTCCCTCCACAACAATAACAGACAGTAAATTCGAAAGAACGTTCTGCCTTCTCTCTTTCTAAATTATAGATAGAGCCATGTTTAAATGGTTGGTTTATATATAAGACCCACATTTGGGAATCCGTCCCTATTAAATGGAGGTTTGTATCTTTAAAGGGTCAGTATTTTTACTGGATGCATCTTTAAAGGATGCTTTTGAGGTGTGGAAAATCTTTTGAAACCATTTAAATCCATTTATGGAGTCATCACATTTTGAAAAAGCCAAGTAAGTAATGCAAGTGTCAGTTTAATTTGAATTTGAGTTATGCAGAGTAAACAAAGTAATGAATCTGAAAGAGTGAAACTTGGAAGAGAAGGAAAGAATATACAGTAGTTCAGACACAGTAAATATTTGGCCTCTATAATGCTGGTGGAGCCTGGTGGCTCAAAAAATTCTAAATGTCTTTCTAAATTTGGACAGTATGGAGGGTAGTATTGGTTTCATATCGTCAGCCTGCAACTCCCCATTTCCCCTCCCTAAGAAATCTTTGGGTTTGGTAGCAATGACTCTACGCTCAGGCTTCATTGCATCAATCCATTAGGGCAACTGTGCCCACCCCTTGCTCCTGGCCACAGTAATGGGGTTTTGGGGCCAGAGATGAACTCCCAGTTCTAGCCAATGAAGGCAAACAAGACTCAGTTCCAGACCTTCATTTGTTAGCTAGGCTTTCTCTCCTGCTGAATTTAAATGTGGAGATGTGAAGTCCCAGGCAGATAATATTTATAATGTTTGTTTGTACCTAGAATCATGTGAAGTCCTTTCTAACTTTAGGGTATTTCTTTTAACGTTAGCCACTTTTGCTTATACCTGTCAGTCCTGACTGATAAAATCTGGGATGACTGGAGCCATTTGGTTTCCACTATAAAAGCCATATATAGGACAAAGTTAACACCATTATTCACTAGAAGGAGGGAAAGAGAAAGGGAGAGAAAGAAAATGAGAGAGAGAGAGAAAGGCAAAAGGGAAAGAGATAAAGAGAGAATAGATCTATGTGACCACCATCAACTAGGTGTCTTAAATAACAGAAATTTACTGTCTTATCATTCTGATGGATACCAATTATGTTGGTTCCTAACCAGGTCTGTGAGAGAGAATTTATTCCACACCTGTCTCCTGGATTCTGGTGTTTTGCTGGCAATCGTTGGCATTCTTTGGGTTGTAGATTGATCATCATAATTTCTGCCTTCCTCTTCATGTGAATACTCCTCTGTGTCTTCACATGGCCTTCCTTCTGTATGTCTCTGTCTCTGTGTTTCTCCAAATTTCCCCTTTTTGTAATGACAACAGTCATATTGAATCAAGGTCCACTCTAACAACCTCATTTTAACTTGTTACATCAAAAACACATTATTTCCAAATAAGGTCATTTTCTGAGGCCCTGGGCATTCAAACCTCAACATATTTGGGGGGAAGTAGGAAAGAAAGACAACTATTAAAAATTCATAACATAATAAGAATAGGTAACTATGAAGTATATCTTACTGTGGATGATCACAAAATGTCTTTCTAAGGACATGACATTTACTCTGAGAATTAAGAGATAAGATGGAACTAAAAGAGTAGATCTGATTATTTAGGGAGGAAAAAACATTTCGAAAGGGAAAGTTAATGCATAGTTCTTAGCTATGTACGTTTCTTGGTACATAACATGAAACAACAACAAAAATAGTTTAAAAAGCAACAACAAAAAGGCCTTTATTGCTTAAGTCCATTTGAATTACGTTTTATATAATTTAAAAGTTAAAGAGTTAAATAAGTAGAATCCATATGAATAATTCTTATTAAAATTTTACTTGAATTGTGTAATTACTTTAAAATTCCACAATTCTTATTTTTTTTATTGTACAGCAAGATGACTTTTTACTTCTTGCTTTGATATTTGTTTGATATTGTGATCTTTGATTTTCTTTCATGTTGATAGGGAAAAGCCCCCACCCCAGGCCCCCATGGCTGAACTCACTACTGATTAGATGTAAAGCTTGTTGCTGATTGGATGCTTTTTGAATCCCGCCAAGGGTATAAAACTGGAGGAGAACAAGGAAGTGGGGCTGAGATCCCCTCTGAGCCCGCTGGTGGAATAAAGGCTGATTCTCTGACTCTCCATGTGCCGCTTGGTTCTTTCCCTGGTCAGTCGCTGTTACACTTGCTGTTACATTTGCCGGAACAATGTCAAATCTGTGCATTTCTGAAATTTGGGCCCGTCTTAGTACCATTTATGTTTCTGATATCAACTATATCCCTGTTAAATAGTAGGGCCTTCATAAAAAACTCAGTGAATGAAAGGAACTCCATTGTAGTTTAGAAGCAGTGCTATGTCCACAAACATTTAACAAGTGCCTCTTTTCCCAAATCCAATTTTTAGCATATGCCAACTTCTATGGTGTAAATATTTCCACCATGGCTAATTTCAAGCTACCAATATGACATTCCTAAACTGAGGAATGGGGAAGGGATGCATACAAATCAGATCTTTCAAGTCAGTGCCAGCCGGCTCTAGCATACCACTGACATTTCAGGAATCTACCTAGGGAAAGGTATGTGCATTGGTATTACACTAACTTGCTAGCACTTGAAGTCAGGCTATTGTCAGAATTTTATTTTTCTCAATGAATGTCAATGTTCTCATCCGTGAAGTAGGAATAAAACTTACTACAGAGGATTGTTATGAAAATTAAAATAAATTATCACTCATAAAGCAACAGAATAAGGAATATAAGAAACAACTAACATATGTTAGCTTTAGTTTTAGCTTTGTTTTTAATTTTGTTGGTATCTATAGAAATGGTTTCCTGTCTCTTGAATTCTGGCACAAAGATGAAAACAGATACAGATGCTGCAACAGGACATGGGGTTTATCTGACTGGAGACCAACACTTCCCCTTGACTATAGATTTAGGTGTTTGAGTGGATATCAATAGCCGGAAGTTAGTATTGTGCTTATGATGCTTAATCTATAACTGGTTTCTGGCCACAGAGAAGCTATAATAATATCAACTTTTGAAAAAAAAATGGTGATTTTGGTGGCTCAAATGACTGACGTATAAGAGAAAAATAGAAAAATCTTGGGGAGGACGTGAAGACCTATCACTCTCTTGAAGACTACTATATATATATATATATATATATATATATATAGAGAGAGAGAGAGAGAGAGAGAGAGAGAGACTGAGAGACAGAGACAGAGAGAGAGAGAGATAAGAAGGGAAAGAAGGAAGGAAGAAAGGAGTAAATTCAATTGAAGAGAGCATTCAAAGGCATTCAAATTTTAAAATATTAAATGACTATGCAGACCCAAATAAAACATATACCCCATGGAATAGATTCTGGCCCACAGGTCTTGGTTTGAGACCCTGCGCTACGTTGAGAGCCTGCTCCAAGAAGTGAATCAATAAATCAGTTCAATTTTTAATGGAGATAAATACAAGCAATTTAACTTGACTTCTTTCTACTAGATTGGTTGATTTATATCCAGTTTTTATTTTTAGACTTTCTCTTTTGTCCACAATGACTATATGCTCATTGTAAATAATTTAAACAAAATAGAAAAGCATACAGCATAAAGTAGAATGCAATCAAAATCTCCCACTTGGAGGAGGACAATTGGACATTCTACCAAAGGTTCTTCCATTCACAGGCACACACATATATGGACACACAGTGAACGCTGTGTGTGATTTTGCAAACCAGGCTCATGCTATATGTATGCTTCTCTTTAACAGATAACTTATGAAGAGTATTTATTCACTGACTCTTACCTTAGATTCCTGGTTCTATAATTTAGTAAATTTTGGCTCAAAATATGGCATAAAGTAATTGTAGCTCAGGTATCGAGATCTCATATCTAGTCAGTTTCTACCTTGAAATAAAACATTTCTTCTTTAGTCTCATTTCTGACAGGGGAGAAAGGGGCAAACTTGTTTCACAAATCAGGCAAAACTATTGCTCAGAATTTATCAACCTTTACTTATCTCTGGATTTTTTTTTCTGTCTCCTCACTGTGTTTTATCTCCCCTCCACTGATCTTTTTTGCAGATGACCTTTCATCTTATTTCTCATCTGCTGGTCCCATCAACCCTAACTTTGTATCTGCTAAAACTCAGGTAATTGCTTTTAGATGGGTATAATTAAGAAGCCATTAGTGTAAAGTTTCATTTCAGTTTACGCCTTGGTCTGCATTTGAGCAGAGAAATATGAAATTAAGGTATTAGCTCCTTTCAGGAGTATGAGTCACGAGCTAATAAGTTTCAAGAGCAGTTTCTCAACTGTAATGATTGTGCTTTTCTCTTTGAAAATCTTCTCTTTGGAATTCTCATAGAGGGAATATTTTAAAATAAAGGGGAACAAATCTATGGGGACAGACCTGGATTGGGTACATGATTCCTGAAATGTGAATGTCCATGTTGCCCTGTGGCGGGGGGAGGGGGGGAGTCACATGAAATCTTTAAAATGTAGCTGTTGTATAAGAATTTCCCCTATGTGAGTACAGCAGTGAGAGACATTGTAGAGGGAGTTCATGCCCTCATAAAGGAGACGTAGAAGTCAAAATGCTTAATGAGATTCAGGGTGAGCCACCTACAACAGTATTTCTCAAACTTGGCTGCATATTAGAATTACCTGATTTATTAGTTTCCTATGGTTGCCATAACCAATTACCACAAACCGGGTGTCTTAAAACAACAGAAATTTATTCTTTCAAACTTCTGAAGGCTAGAAATTTGAATTCAAATTGTCGGCAGCGCTATGCTCTCTCTCTTGAAGACTCCAGAAAAAACTCCTAACTTGCCTCTTCCTAGATTCTATTCATTCCTAGAAATCCTTGGTTGTTTTTGATTTGTAGCTACCTAACCCCAATATCTGCCTCCACTGTTCCTTCTTTCCTGCGTATGTATCCATTTGTCCTCTCTTCTTCTTATAAAGATACTGGTTATTGGATTTAGTACCCATCCTGATCCAGCTAATGTCATCTCAGCATTAACATCTATAAAGCCATTAAAGCCACTTTCTGGGATTCCAGGATTATGTGAATTTTGGAGGGACACTATTGAACCTACTATATGGGGGGAGATTTTAAAAATTCCAATGCTTATGCTGTAAGATAACTTACAGTTAATCTGTAATTAACTCCAGATTAATTAAATTAGAAATCTAGGAATGTATATATTGGAATTACTTAGGGAGCTTTAAAAGGAACCAAAGCTTGGGTCCTATCCCCAGAAATTCTAATCTATAAAATAGATATTCTGACAGGTGCAGCATTGGATTGTTAGGAAAAATCAATGAGATGATATGAAGTGCCCAGCAAGAGCCTGACATATAACATGTGCTCAATTAATATTGATATTTTCTTTTTGATTATCTCGATTGATTTAGAAAAATGTGGATATAATTTCACATATGTAAAAACGTAATGTTCAAAAGCATTGATCTCCTTCTTCCTATGCCTTTATCTAGATACATCTGATTATCTTCTTTATGTTTCTACAGTAAATGTTTCACCTAGTAAATGGTTTTCTCTTATCGTAACCCTTATACACCCTGCTTTCCTGATAAACAAATACCTATTATCTCTTCCATAGTTAAGTCCAATTGCCATCATACTCCCATGTCCTGTTCTTTTTCTGTAAGACAGGTCAAGTTATAAACCCTAATCTCTTCTAGCCTGTCAGGGTAACTAACCACCCCAGTTTTCCCAGGATTGAAAGATTTCCCAAAATATAGGACTTTCAGTGCTAATACTTAGTCCCAAGAATGTTGCTCTAAGTTTGCCCCAGTCCGCTATAGATAAAAAACATACCTATTGTTACCCCAAGAATATTAAGTATATTAGAAATGCAAGCATCTTTTAGAACGATAATCATTTTCAAGTCTGTATAAAAACTTTCAAATAGCAAAATAGCAAATAATAATGATGACAATGATGATAAGTATATTTATTGATCACTTGCATTAATCCAGTTTCTGTTCCAAAGGATTTATAGGTATTATTCATTTAATCCTCATAGCAACCATATATGGCAAATGGCATTATTATCTTCATTTTCTAAATGAAGAAATTGGAGTTCGAACAGGTTAAAGTACTTCCGCAAGGTCTCACAGTTTCTTAGTTCATTTGGGCTGCTATAAAAATACCTAAGACTAGGTCATTTACAAACAATAGAAATTTACTGTTCATAGTTCAGAAAGCTGGGAAATCCAAGATCAAGGTGCCAGCAGGTATAGTGTCAACTGAGGACTGTCTTATTCATAGATGGTGCCTTCTATGTGTCCTCACATAACAGAAGGAACAAATGAGCTCCCTAAGGCCTCGTTTGTAAGGGTACTAATACCATTTATGGGGGCACATCCCTCATGACCTAATCAGTTCCCAAAGGCACTACCTCTTAATACTATTCCATTAGAGATTAGGTTTCAACATATGAATTTTGGGGGGACACAAATGTTCAGATCATAAAACAAAGCCAGAATGTATTTTGGTCCAATGTAAACCCAGGCAATGTGGTTTCAACACTGGTAGTATTATCTCCTATGCCATATTGAAAGAATACATGAGGGCTACAAGCCAGAGAAGAACACAGGAACACTGTCTTCACTTGGTATGATATGAGAAGCCATCACAGGGAAGGGGTAACTGAATTGTCATGCCTATAATAATGAATCATGACTTCCCTTAAGTGATTCTTTTAAAAATGATAATTAAGCACTTAATATATATAGCACACATACAGAAATATTGAAGTAATAGTAGCCAGAACTTTTAAGAGTGTTACTGTGTCCCTGGTATTATGTTAAGCTCTTTATACAATATCACCTCATGGCATGGCCTCCTGGTATCCATCTAATAAGCAGAAATTATAAAGTATTCCTGTCGCAGAAAAGAGAATTTGGGATCAAAGCTATCCATTTCCTTGACCCAGAATTTTACAGCTAGTTTTTGATAGAGCACATGATTCAAATCTATGTCTTTTTATGTGTCTGTTTACCATGGGAGTCTGTATTCATAGCCAACATGCTGCATTGCCCTTCATAGTAAGGAAAGAAGCAGAATATTTTGTTGAGTCCTAAGCAAAAATCATGTAAAAAATGCATATAGTCTATGCTTTGTATAAAATTAGTTAATTCACCTATTCAAGATTGGAATGAGAGTATAAAACTACAGCAAGAGAAGGATAGTGAAGGGGACATAGAAGAGAACTTTCCAGTAAGGAAAGCTTGCAGCATGGGCACTTCATCTCTGGGGCACAGCCAGGCCTAATTTTCATGAACAAAGGCATCAACCAAGGCTGTGGAAATCACTCTTATGACAAAATTGGAAGTACAATTAATGAGGGCTTAATTGAACAGTTCAATCTCTGAGCAAGGAGAGGGTGGGGAAAGGTAATGGAGGATGGGGTGGAAAGAAAAAAAAAAAAAAACACAAATAGACCCTCTGTTTAAGATAGTGAAATGTGTCTTCTCATCCATAATGCAGCACCATAATGTTCTTGTATGAATTGAAAATGCCAGGCAATCAAAGGCCATATGTCTTCAGCTTAGATCCACGGAGTGTCCATGTATTTTTAATCAAGGCTGCATCTCTGAAGTATGTTTATGCTTTCCTGGCATAAAAGATGCTCCACCAGATTAGCTCTGTGCCCAGCTCCAGGCCGTTGTTACCTTTGGCCATGCCAGGAGAAAGGAAGTTGGCAGATCCCCCATAATGTATTACTGTAAAGCTAATGCAAGCTGTACTTGAAGGAGAGTGAACACTGAGCAATCCATTATGGCTGAGGATAGGGGCTTATGGGTCACTGAAAGCTTTGATCCCTAGAAGATCTCTCTGCTTCTATTCTCTCCCCACACCCTAAAAGTCATCCTCCATGCAATACCCAGAGTGATCTGTTAAAAATGTAAATTCTGTCTCCTCATTCTCCCACTTAAAACCCTCTCATAGAGGCTGGGCACATTTAAAATAAAAACAAGATTCATTGATACAGTCTACACAGTTTTGCAGGATTTGTTTTTACCATCTTTATTTCATAGCATATCTTGCCTCCCTATACTCACAATATGTCAGTCACATTGCTCATCTTCCTGTTCCTGAACACTTTCTATTCCAAATTGCTTATTATTCCCTTTTGTGCATTAACTCAAAACCTGTTGGGTATCATGTTTGTGCTAGCAACTCTCCTAGGCACCAGTGAATACAACAGATAAATCTTCTTGCCCTTCTGGAATTTATATCCTAGTGGAGGGGACAGAGAGAAACAATAAAGAAGATGAAAATGTATAGACATTTTAACAATGTTGATTTTGCTGACCCATGAGCATGTTATGGTTTTCCACCTGTTTATATCCTCTGCTATTTCCTTCCTCAGTGTTTTGTATTTCTCCCTGTAGAGGTCTTTTACCTCCTTAGTTAAATATATTCCTAGGTATTTTATCTTCTTTGTTGCTACTGTGAAGGGTATTGAGTCTTTGATTTGGTTCTCAGTTTGTTGTTGTTGGCATATAGGAAAGCTACTGGTTTCTGTACATTGATTTTGTAACTTGAGACTTTGCTGAATTTGTTTATCAATTCCAGTAGTCTCATGGCAGAATCTTTGGGGTTTCTAGATATAAGATCATATCATCAGCAAAGAGTGATAGTTTGACCTCTTCTGCCCCCCCATTTGGATGCCCTTGATTTCCTTCTCCGGTCTGATTGTTTTGGCTAGGACTTCCAGCACTAAGTTGAATGGAGGCAGTGTTAGAGGGCAACCTTTTCTGGTTCCAGTTCTAAGTGAGAATGCTTTCGATTTTTCCCCATTGAGTATGATGTTAGCTGTAGGTTTGTCATATATGGCTTGCATCATTTTTAGGTAAGTCCCGTCTATGCCTATTTTGTGAAGTGTTCTTATCATATAGAGCTGGAGCCCATTCTACTAAGTGAAATATCACAAGAATGGAAAAACAAGTACCACATGTACTGGTCATCAAATTGGTATTAACTGTTCAACACATAAGTGCACGTATAGCAATAACATTCATCGTGTGTTGGACAGATGGGAGTAGGGAGGAGGGGATGGATATATACAAACCTAATGTGTGCAGTGTGCACTGTCTGGGGGATGGACATGCTTGAAGCTCTGACTCAGGTGGGGTAAAGGCAATATATGTAACCTAAACATTTGTACCCCTGTAATATACTGAAATTAAAAAAAAATTTAAAAAAGAAAATGTAAAGTAGATAACATGCTAGAAAGTAAAAATCTCTTTATAAAATAGAAAGAGTAAAAATAGGGTCGTGTAGATGGAGTTAGGATTGAATGGAAAAAAGAGCTAGGTTGTGAAATTAAATAGGGTGGTCTGGGAGATGTCTTAATTTAAGGGCTTACTCTTGCTGCTCCCTTTCCTATGACACCTTTCACCCAGATATTTGCTAGAGTCTCTCAGAACTCAGTTCAGACATCAACTCTCTGAGGGATCCTCTAATGTGTAGTAGCCACTTCTAATCATTTTCTACCTTACCACTCTGTGTCATAGCAACTAAAACTATCTGATATCATATTTTTATTCATTTATTAATATTTTATTAATATTTACTTTGCTCTTATCTTAAATACTAATGGGCAGTAAGCCTCATGAGAACAATGCCTTTGTCACTTCACTATTAGGTCTCCTAGATTTAGATTAGCACCTAGCACATAGTAGATAGTCAATAAATGTATGTTTGCATGAAGGAATGAAGGAATGGCTGAAGATATCAGCACTTTTATTAGACTATTATTAGAAAGAAAAGGTACATAATATTTGACATTGAGAAATCATTAGCAAATATCATCTTCCCATTGGATAGTATCCTGGCAATCATTTTAAGCAACACAATCCAGGAAATACAGAAGAGATGGGGAAGATATTATCAAGATAATAATTCAAATGACTTAATCTCTTACAGAATACACTTCTTTGTATACCTGAAGTCTATTTGTCTCCATCTCTATGGCCACCACTCTGGTCCATGTATCCTTATCTTCTATCGCACCACTTCCACTCTTGCTACCATCAAATAATTTTCCAAATATTAGCAATGGTAAGCTTTTAAAAATGCATATTTGATTAATGTCTCCCATTGTTTAAACCCTTCAATGACTGCCCTTCAATGACTCCCAATTGACTGTAGGATAGAGTCCCAAATCTTAAAGTTTCTCCCAGAAACTAGACACTGGTCACTTCTCTAGTTTCATCTTTCAGTACTTCTCACTGGCTCATGGGCTATCAAGCTGACTTCCTCTTGTTTTTCTAAATACTCAAAGGTACCATTTCCATTTAGACCACTAGGAGATGATTTCTCTGTTTGGGAGTATTTTCTCTGCTTTCTATGTCTGGCTAAGTCATGCTCACCTTTTAAGTCTCTACTTTGATTTCATATCCTCGGGCAAGGACACTCTCATTCCTAAGTCTGGGCAAGGTGACTCTTCCCTACAGTGTCATACCATCTTGTACTCACCCATCATATTACTTCCCTGTGCAATGAATTGCAATTATTTGATTTTTTGCCTCTCTCTCTCACTGGAATTAAGCAACAACAAAGCAAATAATAATAATAATATTTATCTCCTTTTTTCTTATAGTTCAAGCATCTTGCATAGGTCCTAGGTCAAGTATATTTGTTGAATGACTGTTTTGGAGAAAAGTGCAGTTGATTAAAATGAACTTTATTTTCAAGCAGAACTTTGTGTAATATGTCTCATGCCAAAGCTTTTCTCATGGGTCTTCCTATTCTATGGCACTATTGTTGAAAACCAAGAAGAGATATGGTAGAAAGTTGAAGGCATACAGTTCGTCTCTTGATACCGATATCAAAGAGTAAAGCTGAGTCCTTCTGTTCAATAGTTGGTAGTAGTTGTAGGGACCAATGAGCTGATCTGAGAATTCTGACTCATAGTATAATAGAAGTATTGAGCATAGGGTCTCCTTCAAAGTAGGAAATTTCGGTGTCTTGTTTAACACCTTGGAAAAGACCCCAAGATTTGTGGCCTCACCTGTGTCTGAAGACAAACTGAGGTGTCTATACCAACAGAAGATGTAAAAACTGAATGGAGCTTTTGAAAGTGTATCTTTCAAGAATCCCATTTCACTGATGAAGACAACAAGAACTCCAAAGTTGGTTTAAATAACATCCTCTTTCTCCTTGAGGTAAACATTTAATTTCCCTCAAATTCTACAGGTTTTATTTTCTTTTCATTGGTTTAAGTTTATTAAACATTTTGAGAATTTTATTTTTTAACCACATGCTAGGCTTTGAGAATATGCCCCCTGCCCCCCCAGACACACACACATTAGTTCTTCCCTGAGAACTCTAGCTCCATAACTACCAGTGTTGTTTTATTGTTGCATGTTTCAAGGAAATGCTGTTTTATCTCGCATGACAATGGTACTGAAATCTGACCCTCTTTGAAATCATATGACTAATTAACTTGTACCAGAGCTTTGGTGAAAAATGACACATATTTTACTAAAAATGCCATAGGAAAAATGAACAGGGAGATTACATCACACATCTCTAAGCAAACAACTTAAAAATACCTCCCTGTAAAAATATAACTTCTCTGAAGTTCCTTCCCACTCTTGTTGTCATTGGAGTTTCATTTTCTCTCTTTATAATGCAAGAAAAGACCATTCTAATGGTCTTAGAGCTCTTCTGTCAAGTATTTTTCTCTATGCATTTCAAATTATCCTTTCCTTTATTAGACACAGTAATCCAACTCTGAACTAGCTCCTATTTCCAATAGTGCTTATCCTAAGTCATCACAGTTGTTCAGCTAAACAAAGATCCTCTAATTAGCAGAACTTAACATTCTTAGAAAATGATGTGGTGCATATTGCATTGCTATGATTGGCCAACAGCTCCTAAAGAGTCAAATCATCATTAACCTAAGGTTCAAGTGTCTGAATCATCATTTAGAAGTTGGCCAAAAAGATACTGACCTCATGAAGTTGTTGTGAGGATCATGTAGAATAAGTGTGGAAAGAACCTGACATGTAATCAAAACCAGAGTAGCCTGATAGAAGTTCAATGTGTTCTGGTTAATTTCTCATTAATTGACCATGTCACATGGTGATATGTTTGTCCTGTAACTTCTTACTGTGTTAGTGTTTAGGGGCATATCAGTCTCTTAAAGGTTGTCAGTCTTCCAAACATTTGCTCAGAAATAGTCCAGAAAAAATGAAAACTATAAAAGCACATTATTGTCATTTTATTTATGATTAAGAGATGACTATCCTGACAAAAATCCAGAAAATGTGTACATGTGTATGTGTGTTTCCAGCGAATGTACAAGTGCTGAAACTCCTCTATCAAAGGCTGTGTTATGTTCTAAAAGGCTGTGATAGCATTCTTTTATTCATAGCTCTATTTGACACTACATAGGCTAACACTTCCACTGTTAATGGTGGACGGAGGCGTTCTGTAATTTAACTCTGATGCAAAACTTTGTCCCTATCTAGAAATGTCAAGGTTTGAAAGTCCCTAAGCAGAAAAGCCTCTCTATTTTTAATCTAATTCATATTCCTAGCAGATCTTGGGAACAATCATGCTCTTTGCAGTAGCTCTCTGGGCATGGCTGAGCAATGCCAGTGACCAGACCGCTTGATAGCATCTAAATATAAGAGATGAGCCACCTCTTAAACCTGCTGGTTCCAGCAATTCCAGAGAGGCAGGATCTCCTGGGCTTGTGTTAATGGAGCCAATGACAAAAGCACCCATGGGAGTGAAAAAAAGAATACATTCATCTACACGAGAAATATAACAGCATATATTAAAAGAAACCTCCGGAATATAGATTTTAGGCTTTAGTTTGGGATTATTGAGTTATTCTTTTCAGTCTTTCATATCCCAATACTACACAAGTAACATGTACTCTTTAAAGAGCTTTGGAAATGACAGAGATGAGTAACAATTGACAAAATTTTTATATCACAAATATCATGTCAGTTAATATACACAGCAATTTCACAAGATTGATATAACTATTGTTATTTTATAAAAGGCAAAATCAAGGCTGAGAAAGATTAGAAAATTTACTTAAGATTAGCAAGTTAGTGCTAAAGTTATGTTTCAAAAACAGATCAGTCATAAATAATTTGGTAAATGCTTTATACAAATCTCCCCTTTCAATCTGCACAGAAGACTCTGTTTCAGCTCCATTTCAGAGATGAGTGCATTGAGGTTCAGGGAAATTTTGCCCATGTCAGAGAGATGATGTGCAGGTTCTGTGAGAAGATCACATAGAGTACTCTTGGTTTCTGCTGACCATTTAGGGTAGGGAGTTAGGTTTATTAAGATGCACTAAATCTTCCATGAGTTTTGAAAAGGGGTAAAGTTGAAGGAGAGAAAGGGTAACAACAACAAGATAGTTACATTAACATGGACACTAATTCTGCTTCTATTTTAGATGGCAAGTCTATTTTTTCTGTTGAGTTACATGTAAGAGAAGGTATTGTGTTTGTGTTCAGAGGGCAAGCTTGAGGAAAAGCTCAGGATTATCGCCTGCATTCTAAGTGGCCCAAGTGATGGAGGGAATGGGCCCTGTTCCAAATTGATTAGTTCAGCTACCTTCTCATTATTGTTCCACCTGAAGTTTGGCACACAAGCAAGGTCATTCCATGCATCGGTCTGCGTGCCTTAACTGATTCTGGTACAAACTTCCTCCTCTTCCACACGCCCACCCCCAACACAGCATGCCACCTGCACTAGAGAAAATTAAAAACCAGCCCATACATTTTACATGAGTTCCCAAGACCAGTGAGAAATTAATATTATGTTGACTTTTGATAAAGATACAGCTGTTTGTAAAGATGCTCATGCAATTCAGTAATAGGAAGCCTTGTTTAAATTCCTCCATGGAGCCCTATACCTCAAGATGGGATAAAGAAATGCATGCAGACCCAGAAGAATATGTTTGATCAAGTTTACATTTTGTGGTTCACCTTACGAAGAAATTTCAGGGTTACATATTAGGTTGTGGCTCTCCCCAAAGTCTTAGGTACCTCATTAATTTTCCATTTCCATGTTTCTTTTTAGGTTATTCCCTTAGCCTGGAATTATGTCTTCTCATATTCTCATGTTCAAATACTTCCAGTTGTTCAAGGTTGACCTCAAATGCCTCATTTTCCACAAAGCCACCTCGTTCTCTCAAAGTAAGATAGGATTGATCTCTTATCAGATCTTCATTAAAACTCCTAGAAAAGTTCTAAATTCCTGATGTTCAGGTTCTCCACCAATAATTTGAGAATAGTTACAGGTATATATCAGGGTTGATTTAAAAATTAGAGATAATGTGTAAGAAACCTAACAGAGTCCTTGACAAATAATGTTCAATGAATAGTATTTGTTTTGTTATTATTCCTACTAACAAGGAGATACAATGTCTAAAATTCTTTGCATGGAATTCAAAACCCTTCTTAGTCAAGTCCCAGGCTTAGTTCCAAGTCTTGTGCCCTGCCACTTTTTCTGGGGTACCTGTATCTCCGCCCCTCCTAAACTCTGTATTCTATTAAACTAAACCTCTTAGGATCCACATGGCGGTTTTATTTTTCTCTTTGTTTCCTTCTATGCTAACCCATGCCCAAGTTCTCATGCTTTGTAAGATGGATAGACAGTAAGAAACAGAATCAGAATTTAGATTAATTCCCCATATCCATAAAAACTCCAGCCAGGCTTCTAAAAGGTGCTGCATAATTTTTAAAAAGTGAATTGCTTGGTTATGAGCATAAGTTTGAGTTAAAGATAAACTTGGTTTTCAATGTTAGCTGAATGGCTGCACAATTACAAGAAAGACCCTTCAGCTGCCTTAGTTAGCTTCAGCAGTGGCATTTGTAAAACAATAACAATATATACCCCTTACAGTTATTGCATCTGATGATTATATATATTCATGATATAACTTACATATAATGTATATGGAACAGATATAGACATACACAAACACATACATCTTTGAGTCTCCATAATTACTTTAAGGTGTGTGTGTATATGAATTTGCACATGTTTGTGTATATATGTATATAGAATATATAGTATATAAAAACACATATAGTGCATAATATATCTATATCTATAAATTTATATTTATGTAAATATAGATTTTGAGAAGATCTGTCTTAAATCTGACAAAAGGTATAAATAAATCTTGGAGTTCGTTGGTTTGCATTCAAACTACTTTTAAAGTTGTTGAATAATGCAGTTTAGTTTAGTGTGAGACTAAATGGACTTGTTAAGCCCATTGCTATATTTCCTATGCCTTGGAATAGCATCAAAAGGGCAAATAAAGGCCTCAGGCAGAGTACAAAGTGATCCACAATCAGTTCCCAAAGCACTGAGGGAAAGGTAAGGAAGAGAGTAAATTCCTGGTATTTACTAACTTTTAATAAACTATCTCTACATAATTGAGAAACATAGACTGATGTCTGCCACCCGCCCGTTGATGACTCACTTGTACTCTGTGAGAGAGCCTTAGAATATATGTTGCTGTGACAAGCCAGAAGTGTCACTGGAGTAGAGATTCCTCCGCAATGGGAAACAGGCAAGTTCAGGGATAAGGCTGTATTTTAAAACTTAGAATGATGCCTGAGGCATAGTAAGCAATTGATTAAGTGGTACCTATTATTACTAGGTAATAGTTGCTATTGACCAGTTTTGACTTACCAACACTGAAATATTATTACTGATACTAAGTATATCTAAATTATATATATACATATATATGTGTGTGTGTGTGTGTGTGTGTGTGTGTGTGTGTGTGTATTTCTTTGTGCATAAAGGCAGAAAACAAACTTTCAACAGAGCCCATCTAATGAAGTCTTTTGTTTAGCAGTGCAGTTTCCCCATTGCTGTGAAAGGCCTGGCATCACCATATTTTGCTGACCTGGCTTCAGTAAATTTTAATTCAACAAAAAGCCTGGTTGAGCAGATGCATTCACAAGTCCCATGCCATGCAACACTCAATCTGTTTAACCAAAATGTTTCTCTGGTTCCATATCTGTGCTTTCTGGTGGAACTGGATTTGTGTCTTTCTGTCTCAATGGAGCATGAATATAAGGGACACCAGAAAGGGAGCCAGACCTGGAAGGCACAAGAGGTGAAGTGGCGGCCAGGAGATTATAGAGCCTGATGTGTTGGAAAGATACAAAGAGAGATGACTCAGATTATTTCTTCAAGTAAAAAAAAAAAAAATACACAACAACCTCTTTGTGCTTTGTGTACTATCAGAGTGGGTTTCCACTTAAATGAAATATGAATTTAGCAGGCTATTTTGATGGCCCACTGAGATAGTTAGAATATTGCCTGTATTTTCCCTGTGCATTGTGACTAAGGGAGAAATATTAGGGAGAGATTAAAAAAAAATGAAAGAAAGTTCAATTAAAAAAAAAAAAAAAACGAGTATTGGGTGACTTCAATGAGTTAACTCTTGTTCTAAAGCCTTGAGGTAGAGTGATGCCTGAGTAAAGACCTTGTTTTCACAGACCTTATAGTCAAATAACAAAATCACAAGTGAGAGCATATGATTATGCATACTGAGGTTAGCATAAATATAACACTATAGCTAGTGGACATTAACACGGGTCACATGAGCTAAATCTGGGAAGACTTTGTGATGCAGGGTGAGCAAAGTGGATATCGGAGAGATAATATTTCAGCAGAGCCTTAAGGATCTCTGTATCTCAGCTTGGCCATCTGAACTCCAGGCATCAATGTAAATATATTCATATTTACTAATTCAACTTGTATGTCTTAATATTGACTAAGATTGCTTACTGAGGTCTATCATTAGTTCTGATAAACAAGTGATACAATATTAAGCAAAGACTGCTCTTCTCTGTCTCTCAAAGTTAGGTGTGGCAGTATGACCTGCCTTGGTAAATGAAATGTTGTACCACTTGCAGGTGCAAATGTTAATACATGGGGTCTGAGTCACTTTCTCCCTTTTCACTGGCTTAGTGGTCAGGGGCATCTGTGTTCTGATGGAGCTTCCATCAGTTTAGGTCCTGCTGTGGATACAGAGAGCAGAGCCCCTCTCATTCACATGGAGCACGTGGGTGAACATAACACAAGCCTTTATTGGTGAAAGCCACTGAGACTCCTGGGGCTTACCTGACTGACATCACTCCTCCTCTAGGACCCGAATATCCACTGTGAGTTAAACAAGAAACCTGTTCTCATAGACGGAGGGAGGCTGCTGAATGGAGACTTGCTAGTTTTCTCCATATGGACATTTTGGGCATTCCCCAAACTCAACTTGTCTAAAACTGCATTTATTACACATCATACTTCCACCTCCCACCTCAACCTGATCACTATCCCAGTAAGTAGTTGCTTAAGTAAAAATAAGAAAACATAGTCATCTTGAATCCTATTAATATGTTCTTTCTTACCACATTCAGTCTTATCAGTCTGCTTTGTAAATATCACTAACATTGCTATGATTTTCCATAGTCACTCTCACTACTGGACATCAGATTGAACACCTTGTTTAACACATTTCTAGTTGATTTACCTGCCTCCAGGCTTTCTCTCTTTATCTAACCAGTTTAAGTTGCTGCCAACGTTGCAAATCTTAGCGTATCATTCACTTCTCTACTTTAAAACTCAGTGTCTTCTCATTATCCCTAACATAGATTGTAAGGATCTCTACAGAGGTGTGCGCTCACTCTCTCTCTCTCTCTCTCTCTCTCTCTCTCTCTCTCTCTCTCTCTCTCTTTTCTTTCTAGCTTTCTCTGTTCTCTGTCTCTCAGGCCTTCAAAACTGTGATTCTCTCTAATGA
>VSMD01062834.1:0-84217 GCA_008750895.1 Mirza zaza | reverse complement strand
TGCAAGAATGTATGGTTATTACTCATAGTTTTTTAGACTGTAGGTCCGCTGAGGACAAGAAACATGTCCATTTTATCCAGAGTAGGCATCAAACATCATTTGTTATCAGATTGTGTTAGAGAAGTTACACAATTTACATGAAGGTCATGGTGTAGCATAGATTTTAAGATTCCTTTTGTATGAGTGCCTATTAACTTCAAGTTTAGAATTAAAGGTCAGAGAAGATTGTCTTTGGCCCTATCCAAACTTCCTATTCTTTGTCTTCTCCCACTGTTAGATGCCTTTTCTCTCAGACCAAGGGTTTGAAAGCTTAGCTGTTGCTATAGGCCAGTGTAAACCAAGGCCACTGAAGACAGGCTGCCCAGCAGATTACCCACAACTTCGCCAGAACAAATGGAGTTCTTAGCCAAAAAAAGTTTGGTCACAGTGGAAAAACATTGTGATCAGAAAACAATAATGACTATAGAATAAAGGAGCCATCAGAACAGAGAAGTCACTGAGATTAATAAAAAAATTATAGCCATACAGGAAGTAGGTAGGAATCCAGAAAAAATGTAGCACTTACCAAGAACATTATCTCTTAAGTCAGAAAACCTGAAACATCCTCATTCTTCTACTTGAAGGTAAGTGGTATTAGATAAATTACTCGGTTTACTTTTCTGTAAAGCATGGATTATGTACTTACCATTGTTTCAAAGTTTAAATAAAATAATCTATGTAAGGTACTGTGTAGGATGTCTGGAACATAGTAGGTACTTGATCAATTTTTGATGATGATCACGATGCTTGGCTATGTGAAGCCATAGGTAGCTAACAATTAATAGTGAAGGAAACAATGACTTGCTGTAGACAAATAAGCTTTAGGAGGGTCCCCACTTGGTGCCTCCTAGCCTCTCAAGTGATAGGTATGCAGATCAAACCCTGGGAAATCCATTTGATCTCTTTTTTTCTAGTATTTAGATCCTAAGAAACCTCAGGTTCCCCAAAGCACCCCAACCTATTAACCCATTCAATCTTGCTCTCCCTGGCACGTTCTATGCACTTCATGCCCACCAAAATGTTCATTCCCTCAATGCAGATATGCTTTCAACTAGGTGCTGGGGGTCATGTTATCTCATTGAATTGATTAACTCAAATATAGAAATATTTAATTATTCATTTTTTTCTAACTTTTTTTTAGAAGATGTGAGTTTATCTGAATATCCTCATATATAAAGTAGTGAGTTCCAGATAGTATGGAGAGATACTTTAGTGAGGAAAGTTGAAGTCAAATCTCATGTATTTACAGCCAATGGAGCTTTAGCTTTCATTTCTAAATGTTCTGGGCAAACAGCTGAATGTATTTTTATTGCAACTTCCCTCCCAAATTATTGTGAAGTCTGAGACATCTGTGTGTCATTATACACAGCCAGCCAAATCTACTTGTTAATTATAATATAAGCTAATTTGTTACTGTAAAGTCATACAGCTCCATGTAAGGCAAGACTAAAGATGGATTTAAAAAGTAAGCATTCCTCCTTTGGTGACTAGCTTACTGTCTAACTTAATCTTGACATTTCTCTAGAATTAACAGTATAACTGATTCATAGGACATGTTAGCCATTCATCTTGACCACGTACTCAATACTCTGCACTGAGTTTCAGTTATAGGCCTTCAGCACCATGGATAGAGTTGAGACAACTCTTAGGTAATGTTCTCTTCCTTCCCCATCCTTTCAGAATTATTGGTCTACATGTGACTTGGGCACACATTCTGTATATTGCAAGGTGTTTGATTATTGTGTAAAGTGGCCTGTTTGATCTGCTTATTTTCTTCTTCTGAAAATAGTTCCTCTGTTTTCTTGAATAGCACATTTGTGTTTTGCACTTTTAAAGATTCCTTTAGAAGCCTAGCTAAATGTGTCTGTCAAGACAAAGGTAGTTGAATGTGTTCCCATTCTCCTTTGTCAAAGAGTGATTCTTCAGCTCAAGAATTTTTCTTTTTCTTAATGTAGATATTATAGAGTGGAGGATTTTGTAGTCATCCACATCAAATCATCACCCAAGAAGATGCAAAAGGAACTTCTAAATCTGCCATGAATATTTGACAATTTGCATAAATATTTCTAATGACTCTTTGCTGGGAAGGGATTCTCCTCCTTCAAATTCCTGTAATAATTGGTTCACACATCTTTCATAAAATGTATTAATAACTTACATTTATATTGAAAACCCTTGGCATTTATGGATTTAATATAAGTAGTTTTGACTACTTGCAGATGACCCTGATAATCCGTGACATGCTTTGATTTCAAATTTTGCTGAGGCACATATTCAAATTGAGCACACAGAAGAGCTGATGTGTGGGAACAAGTCATGTAGCTAATGGGTAATTCTAGCTCTCCGCCTGACACCCGTGTCTCAATATGCTTACATTATTCTCTCCTCGCTGAATATATGGTAATTCCTCTGTAGTGATTGAAACCTTTGCTTTTTTGGTGGAAAATGGCCATAAATCAGAGAAAATTCTTCGATAAGTTTTAATATGTTAACAGACATTATGAGGATATGTAAAAAGGAAACCAAAATAAAACATGATTCCAGAGGAATTAAGTAATATGTACAGACTAGCATTTACAATGTGAGGATTTTTGAAGATAAGGATATATTCATCCAGAATTATGAGTTTAATTCAGGGATGAAAAGAATGTTTCAACTCTGGTAGCAATTCTGACATGTGAGGCTTTCCACTTACTGTAATATGCCTTATGTAATAGTTCTTTTTATGTTTTTCTTGCCTTCTAACCTGCCACTATGCAAAAATAAATTGCAAAATCAGTGTAGAAGATATTGTCAGTTGCTTATACACATTCATATGTATTGTTCCCTCTTACTAACAGAATCACATATTTTATTTTTTTTAATCAAGTCCTTTCCTAAACATCTATATCCTTTGGCATGGGAATGGGCATACCTCCCATTATTATTCTAAGTCAATTTCTGTCATCCCTCTTGGAATCTTTCTTGGTCCAGAGCATGTATATTAAAATGACCTCACAAAATGAAAGAGAAGGGCTTACACTCTATAACTGGGGGGTAGTTTTTCTCTCTATTTTTTCCCAGCTTACCTTCTCTCTCTTTTCCTCGCTCTCCTTAATCCTCCCTTCCTTGTTCACACTTTCACTTACATATACTAGATACCAAAGGAGAGCACATGGTTCGAATTGTCACGACAGCTACCTTGTAACCAAAAGAGGAGTCTCCTTTAGCATAGATCTGATATTAAGGATGTCAGAGTAAACAATAGAAATAATTATATCTTTAGTGATATAATTGAGTCACTTGTTAAATCACACCAAAAAAAAAAAAAAAAAAAACCACCCTGCTCTAGCTAAATTCTACTTATGTGAAGTGGTAAATTTATTTATCTTTTAAATATATTTTAGCAAGTACAGTGTATTCTGTTTCTAGAAGATAATAGTTTCTAACTAGGATATTCACTGAAGGTAGGAACTTGATAGTTTATATCTTTGGAGCCCTTGTAGCACCTAGCACAGTTTTGCATGCAAAAGTATTTGTGTATAAAATCTCTATAAATCTTGATCTAGGTACACCAGTTTCTCTATGAATAAACTGAACAACTCTTCTGCCAAATCCTTTGACAACCCCTTTACCCCACACCTTACAATAATCTTGACTAGTCTTCTAGAATATTGAGCACATTTGGGGATATATTAGCTTTGGATTTTATCAGCAAAGCCTTACAGGGATAAGAAACTTAGCCAAAACTTAGTTGCAAAGGTAAAAAAAAAAAAAAAAATCAACCAAATCATTTGTCTGTATAATGACACCTTGAGGTGCTGATTTTCATTGTTGTTTTGTTCATGCAGTTCCCAAGAAACCTATAAATCTGTTGAGCTCAATGAAATAACTTGTTAATTCAACAGAGGGAAAAAAATAGTAAAACCACTTATTTGGCTGGATCGAGCAGTGAATTCAATTGAAATAGCAAATCTATCACATCTATGGGGATAAAATTTGCTAGACACTTTTTTTCCCTGATCAAAAAGGAAAGGATTGTACAAAATTGACCGACTCAGTCAAGTAATCTGATGTTCTGGAGATGCAGCCTTATTCAGCATTTGAAGACGAGTGCTGTGCTTCTAAGCACAGTAAAACTGAAAGTGTTCAAAGTGTTCAAAGGAAGATGAGAGAATGAAAATGGACCTGAAGAGAAAACAATTGAGACCTTTCCAGAATGATAACAGGATAGCTTCTTACACGTTCCAGAGTGTTGTATCAGTCAGCCTTCTTTTTAGGAAGGTCAGCACTATGCCATGGTTCATTTCCAGACCACACCAGAAAGTTTTACCCAGGGAAGTCCAAGAGAGACTAATGTAAAGCACAGTCAAGGAAGGAATCCCAAAGTCAGAGAAATAACACTAATCATAGTACGTGTGGGAGGAAGTAAGATTCAAAGTACCAAAAAAAAAAAAAAAAAAATCATGTTATCAGGAGGCAGAAAATCATGTGAGAGATTGGGACAAACTCTTCAGTAAAAATGCTTTCAGCAACATAGGCATGCCAAAGGCCCATTTATGATGTGTTTACAGGTGTATCCAAGTGTTTTCTTAATTTATATCTTCACTAACTCATTGACTTTCTTTTTGTTCAAAGCCGCACATTCCCTACATTCTCTTCCCTACATTCCCTTCATTCTCTATTCTCCATCTCTTCTCCCTTTTTCTCCTCTACTGTCTCTGATGAAGAGGTGTTTTTCTTGACTCCCAATCTAACCCCTTATATATTGGTTTTTTTCATGCTTTTGCAAGGGTTACAAACACAGAAGTTTTCCTAAACCAGGTAAGTAAATGAAATGCCCTGGTGGAAGACATGAGGAATTTGTGGGGACTGTGAAGAAATAGATAATGTGTGCCTCCCATAGAAATATTCAGATTTTGAATAATGCTGTGCTGGCTGAATATGCATGTCTGCTGACTGCATTGGGCTCAGTGCTCAGCAGCAACAGTTTGTGATTTCTCCTATTCTCTCTCCTGTCCCCTCCTGCTCATAGAATTTTCTTTGAAAAATGAAATCTTCCTTCAGTCTATTCTTCATTGCACAACCTCTCCTTTCCATGGCCACATCTGTTCTCATTGTTCTTGCTCTCACTTTGTCTGTCTTTTCTACAGCACCATTAATTTGAAAAAAAGATTTAATTTAAAAATATTTAGAACATACAGAAAAGTATAAAAGCAATATAATTGACTTCAGTGTGTACCCCTTTAATAGATGCTCATGTTTTTCCAAGTTTAATTCCTATAAAGCTCAATTCCTATTCTTTTCTTTCCCTTCTTACAGGGAAGTTCATGTTCATCATTCCTATGTGTTTCTAAAATCTTTACCTTATATATTTATAGTCATAAACAACATGTGGTGTGTGCTTTTATCATTTAGATATACACTTTTTCATGTTGAATATATCCTTTCGAAACCTGTATAATTGTGGTTTTTCACACTTGTAATGACTGTATATATAGTGCTTCAGTGAATATCCTTGTACATTACTTTTTGTTCTTACATGTGATAGCTTCTCCAAAGTATACTTCTTGAGTTGGAGAGTTTCAAATATTTTAAACTCTCTTGGCTGTCATCTGTGTATAAGAATTCCCATTTGTTTTATCTTTACCAACATTTGATATTTCCAGACTTTTAAAATTTTCCCAACATAATGAGTACGAGATTGTATCGTAGTATTTTAATTTGCATTTTATCACTAATAATTAAATAGAGCAAGTCTTCATATGTATGTTAGCCATTTGAGGTTCCTTTTTCATTAATTACATGTGCACAGCCTTTTATTTTCCTATTGAGTTATTCATCTTTTTTTGTTTTTTGTTTTTTTACTTATCCATGTTTATATAGCCTAACTCTGCCACTTACTAGCATTGTTTGCCTTGGAAGACTTAATTTCTCTGTAATTTAGTTTCCTCCTCTGTAAAGTGGGAAGGATAACAGTACCTACAAGTTTATGATGAGGATTAAATGAGTTTGTATGCAAGGCACTTGGAATAGTGTCTGGCATATACTAAGCATTATGTTTTACTGACATACCTTAATTATCTTACAGTGTTACAAGTAATTTTCCTAGTTAGCAGTTTGTAATTTGATTATGTTTAATGATATCTTTTTCATATACAAAATTTTCATCAATTTTCACTTGATGATATTCTATTTTGTGGTTTGGTTTGTACTTCATGTGTCTTAAGAAAGTGTTCCCTAGCCTAACATAAAATATATATTCTCTTATATTTTTTGTAAATTCTTTGCCTTGGGCATTTCTAATTTTAATCCATCTGAAAATAGTGTGAAGCACAGATCTAATTATATCATTCTCCACCTGAAGAAGGAATTTCCTTGACATCATTTATTGAATGGGTCTTTCTTTCTCACTTACTTTCCATGCCTCTCTCCTCTATCATATTCCATTTTTTTGTGTGTGATTATTCTAAGTCTTTTATTTCATGGCGTTGATCTATTTGTTCTTACAACTTTTCAGCCCTTGATCTTTGTAAGTTTCTGTCTTGTGAGTCTTTAAAAACCTCTTTTCAGTTGACAGTTTTTGAAAGTCTTTTGCTTTCCAAGGGACAATGTCATCTTCCTTTGTAAGTGTAGGTTCCATGAAGCTGGGAACCATCCATGTATCTCGGGTGTTATAATCTTTCCCCTTTTAAAGGCTGAAATATCTGGTGAAAGAAATTTTAATAAATAACACATAAAGTTCAAACTTACAGCGTGTATGTTGTAAGTCTTTATAATATTCCAGAGCCTATGAGTTGCCTAGGAAAAGTAAAAATACACCTATTTGTGGCATTAGAAATATCTTAAAATGACCATTCACTTTTCTTGTTTAGGTGAAACTGTACCAATATATTTCACAGTATCATTTATGGTGTTGCATTCTCATTCCTTTCTGGATACAAAAGAATATATCATATTTCACAGATTTGAGTCTATAATGGATTGATTTGTTGCCATGGACTTTAAAACTCCATTAAGGAAGGAGTCAGAAATAGAGAATTAATTTGAAATCTTTTGTTGGTATGGATGAAGTGAGAAAAGTATTTATAAAATCATTAATCATACTTCAAAATATACTTGAAAATGAATCAGAAGACTGACGTAATAACTGTATTTTCATTTTGTTATCCCCTTAGAAGTCCTAGCACTTTGGAAAGCCTTAAGTGTTGCTGAATGTTACTTGTTTTTTTCCATTTCTCTTATTTTGATAGATATGTCTTGTCATGGAGCCATCTGTGCCACCGTAAGGAATAGATTGTTACCTAATCTATTAGGTCTGCACTTATTTAAATGAATACAAAGACAAAAAGCCAGTAAAGCTTGGAATCATAAATAAGGTCAAACATAATTCACATAACAAAAAAGCCTTCTGAAATCACAACTGTCTATTAGTTACTAAAGTTAGTTGTAGTCCACACTTTCTATAAGAGCCATTTTTTGATTCTTCGAACTCCAGTTCCAAAGCTGTCCTCATGATAAGAAAAAATTTTAAGATGATATTTAATTGACATTTGGCTAAAGTAAAAATAAAGTTGTAAGCTGTGATGGTTGTCTCTGAAAAAGAAATGATACCACAGAAGTACTATTCTTGATTTATTGGTTTAACACATGAGTAATTTTCTGGAGCACTATTGCTGGTTCAGTTTCCTGAGAGGCAAACTTGAATTCAATTTACCATGTAAGGGTTCAAATAACATTTTAAGTATATAGTAACTCAAAATTGAGCACCTATTCCTAATTTCAAAAAATTAAAGCAAAATAATAATAGAAGGAACTGTCCTAAATATGATGGAATATAGGATAGAAATCAAGAATGAATGTCTTACTAAATGGCATTCCTATTAAAATCAGAAACATGGCTGGTGTGGTCATTTTTATTATTATTATCCAACATCATTTTGGAAGTTACAGTTAATTTATTAAGGTAAAATAGCATAATTGTAACATATATTTGGAGGGAAAAAACATTCATTATTATTGTTAGCACGTGATATGATAATATACTTCCCAAATAAGGAAATCCTATTAAAACTAATAAGATAATTAAGTAAAGTAGCTGGCTGCAACAAAATTACCACAAAAGAAGTAATACTTTCCCTTTACATTGGTAATAACCAGTTAGAAATTAAAATGGGAAAAAAAATCATTCACCATAGACAAAAATTTGAGAGACCTAAAAATTAACAAAAAAGATGCAGGACCTAATTAAAAGAAAAGCATAAAATTTGAGGAACACTAAATTAGACTTGAATAAATGGATATATATGCTTAGAAATCACAATAATGTATATATGTCAATGTTTTTCAAATTGTGAATGTATTATAAATTTGGCAAATCAATGCATGCATGAATGTGTCACACCTGATATAAAGTAGATTTCATAAAAATGAAAGCTTATTTTTCCAACTATAATGCTTTAGCTTTAGAGTCTTTTATGTTGTGTCAAAGACTTTGGAAAATGCCATGTTATAATGAAAGAAATTTAAATCTGTCGGGACATTTTAATGGCAATCAATGGCTTTTAATTGTGAAGCAAATATCCATTATAAACCTTAGCTTTATGTGACAAAAGGAAATCTTTAATTTTTTTCAAATTATTAGAATAGTAAATGATTTAAATAACTAGCTATAGATTAATTTTCTTTCATAAGAAAATATTGCATGAATAGTATCTTGAATTAATCCATAGGTTTTCCCCCATATTTGAATTTATATTTTTAGTTAAAGTTTCTATTCCCAAAGCTAGAATTGTGTCTTATAATTGCCTAGTGACAAATTCCTCGGTATCTTTCACTATACCTGAGACAGTGTGCCCATAAAGTAGGTATTTATTAAATAAATGCCCTACATCTACACAGCAGCTATTTAATAAATGTCTTTGGAAGAAATTAACCTAGTGTAAAGGGAAAGTGTGGCTTCTTTTGTGGTATTTGTGTAGCATCTATAATAGCTATGTTACTAGATACTCTTATTTTGGATTACCTGTGGTTTTTCAACAGTAATACATAAAATACTAAAGTGAAATATTCAAGGCTGCTGTGCTCACTCAGTATCGGTGGGATGAATCTCCACTCACAATTTGGCTCAACTGTCAATACAAACAATGCGACGTGTGCACCAAGGGAGTATGAAAATGATTATTATTCACAAAATGAGCCTTTCTGGGGAGAGCAAGGAAGGCAGCCAGGCAAATCTGAAAATGGTTTAAGAAAGCAGAGAAGAGAGTCTAGTTTGGAGTTCTGTGGGGCTAGGGAGGGGCGGAGGGAGGGTTCTTTCACAAGGGCTTAGGAGGTGCGTGAGTAGTTTGAACTGCCCAGTGATGCTAAAGGTGCACCCAGCTTTCTTATCAGCTTGCCTAGAGATATCCAGGATTCTTTATCGGCTCAGTGCACCTGGACTTTCTTAATAGCTTGTCCAGATGAGAGGCAGAAGGGAAAGAGAGGAGGTGTGGTGCTTGAAAGCTGTCAACAGTCAAACAACAAAGATGGAGTTAGACTCACTACAAATGAATTTTTATATAGCTCGAAATGTAGAATTTCACTTGTACAAGTATCTATTCATTGTGACTTGTACTTTAGAACATTCAAAGTCTTTCCCTTTTATATTCTTGTGGAAGACGTGGGTCAAGAACATAGATTGACAGTTTAGTTTGGCTTCCTAGAGAGAACTCGTGTGATTTCCAGACAGATTTACCAGTTAGCCACTAGGTAACTTTTTAACTCTGGGAAACATATTCAACAACTCTGAGCTTCAGTTTTCTTGTCAAGAAACGAATAATGCCTCTACCTCATAGGGTTGTGAGGATTTAACTAGGGCATACATGTGAAACACTTCACACACAGTATGGCACATGGTAAGTGCTTAAATAAATGACATTTAATTGTTATTGTTATTACTAATATGCAGAGAAGATATAGAAAGTAAGATATTAAGAGAACAAGCTGTAGATAAATAGAAGAGTGAGTCTGATATCTTAAATATGTTAGTGCCTCTCAAATTAATATATGCATTTAATGTATTTCCAATGAGAATCTCAATCAATTTTGGGAAAGAAAAAATTATTTAGAGATTATATTAAAGAATAAACATATGAGAATTGTCCCCAAAATATGAAAAACAGTAATTAATAAAAAGTTGCCCACAAGATGTCAAAAGCTAATATGTTGCTAGTATGATCAAAACCGTATCAATCTGGCACAGTAACTAAAACATAGTTAATGGACTAATGGAGGTTTTGAGCCCAGATTTTAATAGGATTTGTTTCCTTTGAAATCCTTTGTATCTCATTGTGTATGTTTCAAAAAAAAATTGTGGGAGAAATGCTCTATAGAGTTCACCAGACTGTCAAAAGGATACTCAGCACAATTAAATTAAATTAGGAAGTTTAAGAGCCCTGTAGAAACAACAGGTAGAAACTGATGAAAAAATTAGTGATCCAAAGCTGCCTAGCAAATTGCCTCAAAGCTTTGTAGCCTAAAACATTTACATCTATCATCTCACAGTTTCTGTGGCTTGGTAATCCAGGTGTGGCGTAGCTGGGTACTGTCTCAGGATCACTCACAAGGCTGAAGTCTTCTCTTAAGGGTGGCTGAGGGAAGGATCCACTTCCAGGTTTGCTCCAGTGCTTGTTGGCAGGATTCAGTTCCTCTAAGGCTCTTGACTGAGCTCAGGCCTCCCTTCTTCCCTGCATGTTGCCCAGAGGCTGCCGTCAGTTCCTGGCCACATGGGCCTAATCACAAGGCATCTTGCTCATGAGAGCATGCAGGCAGAAAGAGGGCCACCGAGAGAGGGCTGGTAAACACAGTCTTTCGTCACTTAATCTTAGAAGTGACATCCATCCCTTTTGTTGTATTCTACTCATGACAAGTGAGTCACTTAGCCCAGCTCATACTCGGGGGAGGAGATTATACAAGACAGGAATAAACAGAAGGTGGGGATCATTGAAAGCTATTCTAGAAGACTTCCACCACAGTGAAGTTATCATTCCGCTTCGGGGTAGATACACTAGATTATTCAGTACAGAGGTATGGGATACTTAGCTATGAAATTGGAATAATGTAAAGCTATGTTCTCTGTCTTACACCATGTATAAAAACAAGTTCCAGAAGAACAAAACTATCTAAATCTAAACAATAAAACTTTTTAAATGTTAGAAGAAAATGTAAAATAGTAAATTTAGATGTGCAGGGTTGAGGAGGCCTTCCTGAGAAAAACAGGCAAGCCAGAATAGGCTAAATAAGTGATGGGCTTGATTTAGGTATAGTTCACGCAACTAGCAAGTAGTAGAGCTGGAGTTTGAACCCGAGCTGCCTAAGGAAGTCGGTGCTCTTTGTACTGAGCTGCTTTGCCTGCTGGAAAGAAGCAGTAGAACAGAGCTGATATGGCCTGTGGTGGTAGATTATAGTTGATAAGTATTCCTTTATAGTAAATTCCCTCCGATCCTTTCCTACTCTATGTGGTACCTCTGGCCAAAAGGGGGTCGCGTGGCCCATCCCTGCCTATTGTAGTAACTTGCACCAGAGCACACGATGCAAGTCAGGCTGATCAGAGTCATTGTTTTCTGGGACTATTTATTTCTAGATGCTGCAAGTAAAAGTATATTCTCTCCTCCTGGGTCACCAGGCTGGGATGATGTACACCTGGTTTCGCTTTGCTCTCCACACTCCTCTTGACGCCCTCCCTGTCCAAAGCCCACCCATATGCAAGGAGAAGTGAGCAGAGAATGAGGCCAATTCACAGGAAAACAAAAAACTGAACAGAAAAAAAAAAAAAGGTAGAGTCTGAGAGATAATGAGCAAAGTCATTGCATCCCTCAAAGCCAAGTCAACCTCTGGACTTCCAGTGCCTTGAGCTGAGCAATTCCCGTGCTTTAGCTAAGCTCATTGAAGTTGGGTTTCTGCCACTTATAACCGAACCAGAACTCATGGCAGCCTTAAAGAATGGGGACTTTGAGGGGAAGGACAGTTGAGGCAGAGGGCAGGAGAGGAGTAAAGGGAAGAGAGAGGAATGCTTAGGGCCATTTCAGAGGACAAAGTGTCACGGTTTGGTGTTAGTGTAAGTTGGGGAGGTGGATGGGTGGGGCTGATGTCTGAAGAGACAAGGGGGGGTGACACAGGGAACACCAAGTGGAGAGCTCAGGACAATGTCTCTGTTCATACTGAGTGCGTGGAAGTCCAGGTGAAGCTGAAGCACAGCCCAGAGTTGTTAGGATTGTCATTGCAATGTGGCAGTGAGCCAGCCCACAGCTTTTTCATCCACAAAATGATTGATTGACTTAATTTTTTGTTATGCGACTACCTTTACACCAGGCACACACAGTTTGCAGCAGTCTCCAACACTCATCTCCTCACACACAGCCCACTCCCTCCTTTACGGTGTCTGCTCACCCCGGAAGGAATTCAAGACACCACCCCTACTCTCTGTCTTGTCAGTTCCCAGCATTCCAGTTTGGTAAAATGTTAAGTATGTCACTTCTCTCCAAATCCTTCACAGCATATTGTATGGTGTCTCCTTGCTAGCAGGATCCTGTCACTCTTGTGCATCAATAGATTTAGTCAAATTGTTATGGTTGTCATGCTCGTTTTGGACTGATGAATGCCCTGTGTGTTCTACTCTTTCTAAATCCCACCCAACCTAGGAAGGCTTCTCTGGGACACCCAGGCCCACCAGGCACCTTCTCTGATTTCAGTCAGTGTTTTTTTCTCCCCTACCTAGCCTCCGCTGACAGCTGGTAAATTGCTCCAGCAGCTCATGTTAGTGCACAAGTTTAACACTTAGTTATACTTCCTTTTATTATTTGACTCAGGTACTTAATTTCTATCTATTCAAGGAGATTGTCAAAGTCACAGATTGTGTCTTAGAATTTGTCCTATCTTTCCACGGTGTTGAGGACACCATGGGATCCCTGATATACTTAGTGGTTTATGAGCATCCAAATAGTCCACTGTCTGTCAATAAATCTCTAGTGTACACATGAATCATCGGGACAAAATCCATCTTCACCCATCTTATAGTGTCTTGTCATAACAGTAGAATCAAATTTTGGTCAAAATTCAAGCTTTCATTTGATTAGCCTGAAATAGAATATTATACTGAGAACAGCTGGTTTCTAACTTGGATCCAGATCCTCCAAGTCAGAAAAATGGAACGTCCTCAGCTTTTGAGAATGCAAAAAGCCTTAATGTTTGAGTCAAAGTGGGGCATAACTTTGATCTTGTCTTCTATACTGTACAAGCAGTCTTTATACTCGGCTGTTTAAAGAGAAGAAAATAAATTTTGATCTAATAAGAAACATCTTCCAAGGGCTCCTATCTGTTCTTTTCCCGGAAAAACTTCAGACACTATACCATTTTCAATTTTAATTATCTTTGAAATGAAAAGGGACTTTAAATAAAACATCTTCCAAATAAAGAGGAAACTTGATTCTAGGAACAGAATTGCTTTCCAAGGTCCTTGCTGTCTCACTTTTTCCTGTTCATCCACATTCTCCTAATTTTTAAGGTTTATCTCAAAGCATTCTGTATAGTCTGAAGTGATGACAGACTCTCTGAAGATCAGGTTAATTGCTATGATCATGCCTTCAAGCAGTACAGTACACATTGATAAGCTAATTCACATTGTGTTGAAAGTGGTTTAATGATTGAGTCCTCTATGGGGTACATTTATTTATATGGTTCAACTCATTTTTCCACTATCTGATGATGCAAGAGTAAGACCCATTCAGTAAAAACTATACTTCAAATTTTGAGTTTCCATCTTTTCCTGGGTTGGTGATATGCAGTACCATACTCTCCCATGATGCTGCTAGCAGCAGAGAGCTGGAACTCTTACTCAGCTATGTGATCGGGGGGTAAACAACTGATACTCTCCAGTGCGCTGTGTTGCCAGAAGATTCCGCCCAACTGCAGGCTAATAGGAGTGTTTAATGTAGGCCAGGCTAAGCTATGATATTCAGTAGGTTCAGTGTATTAAGTGCGTTTTCAATTTACAATGGGGAGAGTGCCTCCAGAGAAATGGCACGTTGAAATTTCAGGCACTTTTGTACTTTCGTGATGAAGACATTTTTTGGATAAAGGAGCCTTCATGACACTCTTTGAGAAGCACATGGTAGATCACTATTCTGCAGAGCGTCACTCATGCAGTTATTAACAGAGCCCCATGGGGTAGCCACGAAGCAAGCTGGGTTTAGCATCTGTCAAACGATCTCAAATCGCCCTCATGTTTCCCTGAGTCCTCGTGAGTGCCTGTGGCCCCCAGACTTCTGACTGTAAGAGCAGAAATAGGGACCGCAGCTTCCAGATTTTGCCAGCTCTTCCCTGTAGGAAGCGAAGCTGACAGCTCTTAAGTCTGTAATAAGCCTTTTACCTTAAAGCGTTTACCTCCTCCCTGCCTCTGTCTTAATAAGGACTGGCATTTCACACACCGTTGTCCCAAATATGTGCCAGGGTTGGTCCTGCATTTAGATGGGAAGAGCTCACAGCTCATAAGTCCGTAATGGGCTTCCGTATTAAAATATTTGCTTCACCGGTGATTTCGGTCCCCGCCATCATTTCGCATACCGTTGTCTTGGAAACGCAATGGTGTTTGTGGAGCTTCACTGCATCCACTCTGAGACCCAGTCCTGCGCTCCGCCGAATAGAACATGAGTCAGATGGGAATGTACTTTCACGAAGAGTTGACTTATAATGGATTTTTTAAAACACTGCCTGACTGCGTCCGGGGACGAGCCCTCTGATGCTCTGACAACGCTCTCATTCCTTATTCTCCTGCCTACTCTGAGTTTAAATGAGCAATATGCAAAAGATCCTGGGGAAGGCATTGTGGAAATTAATGTAGTTCCCACAAACTGGAACGAGGAATGTTTTAGGTTTTTGGCAATCATGCATAATTAAACATTCCTCCATAGATAAGTGACTGCCTAGAGCCTTCTTGGAATAGTTTATGTTGCTAAATTTCTACTGTATGCCAAGCATTTCACGTTTAATCCCCTCAACAAACCCAGGGGGAAAGTGAGAATATCCCAGTCTATCCAGTTAATAAGGTGGTTCTCCTAGGACCAAGATTTAAACCTGGGGCTGAGACAAAAGTCTCTCTGCAATGTTACACGACCTGTAGTCGTTTATTTTGTTTTAGAGCACCAGGTCCTTCCAGAACAGAATCTAAAAGACAATCAGACTTACAGGAGGAGATGCCATTTAAACTCTTGTAGAGGAGACAGCATTGAAATGCCAGTTGGAAAACTTGACTTTGCTCCCACCTGGCTGTGTCACCTTAGGCATGTCATTTAACCTCTCAATGTCAATTTCCTCAGCTAGGCTTGTGTTCCTCTTTTATCGCAGAAAGGAGTTGGGTTAGATGATTTTTAAGTTTGCTTCAACCTCTGTGTGGTTTTGTGATTCTATGCCGTGGGTTTAATTTACTGTTTAAGGCACATTTTGGAATGCATTGGATCCTTAAGAGGAGACGTTTTAGAGATAGGTGGTGTTGATTTGACCTCATTTGCCATATTTCACCAAGGGTTTCTCCTGCCCCATTCGCCCTTACTGGCCCAGAGCCTCAGTTCAGGGTCTGGTGTATTGAACTGGTCCCTTTTCTTGTGCTGCTCTTCAGTCACTACTTCAGCTCCTAGCTGGGTGGCTTCCCTCAAGGTACCCTAAAAAATAAATATAAACGGTTGATATTTTCTCAATATTATATATAACGTATGGATAAAAGTGTCTTTAATAAACTTTGCTGTTTGTAGAATCCCTTGAATTTAAGCATAAGAATAACTCCCTTATGAAGACAAACTCCCAGCTGCTTTCCAACCAGACTGCAGCCATCATTGTGTCATCTTCCATAGATATTCTGGGGCTGTCACTGTGAAATAGTACCTGTTTTCTGTTTTATACTGAGAGAAAAAAGGGAAATTGATGGGTGGAAAAAATAAAAACCCAAAACTCATGTTGCCACTATAGTACTAACTGTGGAGTGAAATAAACTAAGGTTTTTTTTTTTTTTTTTTTTTTTTTAATGTAAGTAATTCATTGAAGGGACTTAATCCAGGCAAAAATCTAACTTTTTTTTTCCTTATGTGACTCTTCAAATTGTTTGCAAGGTCATTTCTCTCCAAGTTTGAGAAAGTGAGTCTATTCTCAGACCACTAAGTGCTCAGCATTCAATAAAAAATGGTCTCAGTGAACTTCTCACAGTGTGAGCTCCAAATCATGCTCGTTCCAAGCGAGAAATTATCTTTTGAAAAATGAAAGATAAGAGACCTGTGGGTTATATAAATTTTTCAAGAGCTTTAGATGGATGATGGAACAGGGAAGATCGTATTTGTCCTTGGTAGTAGGTCCCACTCCCCACTTAAGGAATAAAAATAAGAGTTATTACCCCAAATCTTAAACCTAGTTTTAAGAATAAATTTAACATTAAATTTTCTAAGAAAATCATTAAAGTTCTACAGAAATTTAATCATTAATGTTTGCTAATTTTACCAGATAGTTTATCTCCCCCCCCAACTGATACACTTCACCTATTTGATCTAATACAGAGTACATAGGTCTATTACGAGAGATTTCTACTTTACAAATGACTCCAAATCTTAGAGGTTTTAGCGTCATAAAAGAAGGAGAAAGGAGCCCTGGTATCCACTGGTGTGCTCTGGAAAACCATGATCTCCTTTATATAATCCAAATGCTTTGAATGTGATACTGCCACAGAAGTCTACAAAGCAGTCTTCCCCAAGTCTGTATCAACCCTTCAGATGGCCTAATGCTCAAATAAGAAGAAATGCTACATTTACTGTTGTGTTGCCCTAGCACCTGTCATAGTTGTAGGAAGAAACAGTATTGAGTAAAAGAAAAATGGGTTGGATTGAGAATCAAAACCCTAGATTCTACTAACATTTTTTGGGTAAGCTATTTACCTTCTCTGTAAGGTAAGGTAAGATGAGGGTGAAATTGTAAGACAAGGGTGAAAAGATTATCAATTCCAGGGCCCATAGAAGTAGCCCCATTCCTCCTGACCGACAATACTTATAAAGCAGGTCTTTGACATTTGGTTGGGTTAGGATTTGATCTAAATACCAGATATAACAAAATATTCCTCGGCTTAAACTTCTCTACTCTGTGGCACAAAGCATTTAATGACCTGGGATTCCCCAGTGTGATTGATGGAAACTGGCTCTATTCTCAGCCCCTTGAGAACCCTGAGCAATCTTTCCCTGAATCCTTTTGGGTGATTCTTTCCAGGAGCCTTGGTTAGGTAGCTCCTCACACATATGCACTGGCTGATACTCTGCTGAGTACCCCAGAGGGAGCCTTTGCAGATCCCTAAAGTTCTGTCTCTGTACAGCTCTCTCCTCTTCAGGATGCTATCTTGAAAACTCTTGTCACCATGATGTCCCAAGAATCTCAGCTCCATCTCCTTAACCCTGGGTGTCAGCCAGGCTCTGTCTGCATTTCCCCTTCCTGTGCTGTGGCTTGGAAACTCTTGTAGGCATAAGCTAACATAATCATAGGGCTCACCTCGTTTGTTTCCTGTCTCTCAGAGATCATTGTCTTTCATTGCCTGATGCGCTGTGTCTTGAAAACTACCTTCGTGGATTTTGTCTTTTTTTTTTTTTTTCATTGTTTTAGGCAGGAGGGTAAATACAGTTCCTGTTTCTCCACCTGAGTGGAAGCAGAAGTCTTCCAGTGTTAATGACTATGGCTGGCAAGTCACCTACCCTTTCAGAATTTAGGGTGGCTTTTTTTTCATGCATAATGGATGTGATATTACTTTATAAACCTGCATGTATTGCCTTCTCCCTGGCAGGGTCATTATTTTTATTGACTTTTTCACTTATAAACTGTCCATGTGAAACCACAACATGTCAGGGAACTTACATTCTTTTTTTTTTTTTTTTTTAAAGGAACAATGGCTATAATTTCTCAAAATATCCTTTAGGTGGTAGCACATCTTTTGAACAGATTTGTCACAATAGCCCAATGAACATTTAGGCTCCTAAATACACCGAGATAAAGGAAAAATGATGCAGAAATCCCTCTCACTTAAGGACTACCCACATACAAGTGCACTGGTCTAACATGGTTAATTCTGTATGTTCTTAATCCAGACACTGAGCAGAGGCCAGAAATAGCCTTAAAGGCTTTCCTGAGCCAGAAGAAAGGAAGAGTCAGTTGAGAATGTGATCTATTATGAGTGCTTTTTGTCTGCATCGCTGATTGTTTGGCCTTACACCAGAGAAATGTGTTCTTGATATTGACAGCCTGGCAGACAGATCATCTTGATCAAAGACCTACTTACAACATTTACTGCCTTCTGGAAGCAACCTGAGACAGTAAACAACAGAGAAGAGTCCCAGCTTCCCTTGAGAGATACAAACCTGGTTCTTAACTATTTTGCAGTAATGTTACAAACTACTAACTTAGCAAAGTACATTCAAGGAATTTGTTTTTCTAACATAAAATTTTAACTATGGCTATATGAAGGCGATCTTTAGATTTAAAGTGGTTTCATGTCTGCTGAATCAAAACTGCCATGGGCCAAAATTAGTTTGGTTGGTAACCTGGGAAACCTGCCAATTACCGACCACCTAAAGTATTTAGTAAATAATTTGGGTCAAAGTTTTATAGTAGGAGAATCTGAATATCTATCAAAACCAGCTCTTTAGTGCAAATGTAGAATACTTTGACACATGCTTTTGTTTGCAACAGTTTTTCCAGAACTGTTCTTAAAATCTACAGAATGGTGTTTTTCTTCAAGGCTTCCCACACCTGAAGTCAAATCTACCTGAGAGCATGTTTTCAAAGACGCTTAGGAGAATGACAGAAAATCTAAAACTCCATTTTGCTATTGAAAATTTGAAAATACAAATATTGCTATGGCTGTGTTGGTCTGCCCAGCGCTCTCTCACACCCCTGTTCTCTAAGAAAACATTTCCTCATCCCTCATCAAGACCAAGACCAATCACCTGTTATTAATATGTCTATTTCACTGAGCGTGGGGATTGGCTTGACATAGGAACATGAGGCAGGCTAGGCTAATCAGAGTTCTTCCTCAGTTCTCTTCCAAAAAGAACTGGCAGGAAAGAGTCTCTTCTTGTCTGTCTGCTTGAAGATTTATTGTTTATTAGGATGTCACTTTATGTGAGGGAACATGTTTGAGAACTGAGAGAATAAAGCTGGCATGTTGAAAATGGACAGAAGGAATGTGCCAATGGTACTTTGGTCTGTTTTCATCCCTTGTCCTTCCAGAAGTTTGGGAATATGAACCAACGAGTTACTGTATCTCACACTGTTTAACCTTGAGCTTTTAGTCCTTTAATTCTATATTATAGTTCTAATACAAGCAGATAATGAAATAAAAATATGAATTTATGTTTTCATCCTGATTAAAGATATCACTAATAATTTTTTAAAATTTTTAACCAGAAAAAAAGTCATTTATTGCTTAAATTTAAGAAATTTGATATTCTAAACAAGGGAGATGGTTGAACAGGTTTTAGAATTTCATTGCGAAAAATAAAGCACATTAAGAAAAAGAATAAAAGCCAAAATAATCTTTTCCTTATTAGTAAAGAAAACAACAAAAACATTAATATCAAATAACTTTTTATAATCTAGTCCTTGACATTTTATGTTCTTTTGGTGAAGGGCCTAAAGTTGTATAAAATATGAGAAAACAAAAATTGCTAAGAGAAATTCTCCTTGCCTGAGATGAAAATGAAATGAAATGAAGAGCCATAGAATGTCAAAGCTCTAAAGGAGAAGAAACAACCCCCCTGGGCAGTTCAAGGTCATGTCTGTGAGATGCCTAAGTGATTTTCAGGGTTGCATTTCCACATTTTATCCCGTTTCCTTGCATGGCCCCTTTGCTCCTTCCAGAACCATCTACTCCGGCTATAAGTCTCAGCTCAGATGGAGACTTCCCAGACAACCATGTTGCCTTTTCTCTCACTCCTATGGATCGTTGATACTGATTTGGTGCTTATGATTAGCTTTACAGTAAGAATATTGATTAGTTTTCCCATTATAAAAGCAGGCTGAAAGCAAACAAAAACACTCAGCAAATAAGAAGGAAGAGTCTTCCAAAGTCTCCCATCTCAGTAATAACTGTTAAGAGTATGGTGTATTTCCTCGTGTAGTTTCTGTTGCTAGTGATGCAGTGGTAATCTTACTACATCCAAGTGTGTATTTCCTTTTTTTTCTCTGAGCATTGAGACAAAATGCTCAGCTTATGTTACCCTTAGTTCTATATGTCCATATTTTATTTATTAGCTGAAAAAATGATATTGAATATTTAATGATTTACCTCTTCGACAAGTATAAATGATAACATAGCTAGTCATAAACTTTTTCTAGTAATATCACCTCTTAAAAGTTTATATGTAAACTTCTTAGAAATAGAATGGACACAGAGGAAAGCTTCACAACATCACATTTCTTCTACGTAGTAGAAATTATCAAGAGAACAGGGTGAATGAAAAGAACTATTTTTTAAAAACTATTTGAAGAAAATATCTCTGAGATTTAAAAAAAGGACACGAAAGTTTGTTTATATTGACTAAGCTTTCTAATTGCTATATAAATGTGTCCTTACATTAGTAAAATTTCTGAATTCCAAGCATTAAAAAAAAAACGTTCTTACAGACAGAAAGAAAAATCAGTGTGGCATCAAGCTGCTAGCATATAGTGTTTCAGGTAAAGCAATATTGGGAGACTGTTCAGTAAATGTTTAGAAAATTAGCCTTTTATTTTAAAAACATATGTCAAAAAGAGTTCTAGGTTAGTCAAAACTTTTCACTACGTGATAAAAGATAATCTAAAAGATGGTTTTTATATTGGGCTGGGAATTATAAAGAATGATTTGAATGATTTGGTTATGAAAAGTTGTAAATTTTTACGTGGTTAAATAAAATGTCACCACAAAAGTCTCAAAAAAACATATTTATAAGATACCATTCAGGGAAAGTTAATGTCCTTAATATATAATAAGATTAAATAACTAATAAAAAAATGAAACCCCATCCCAAATGAAAAGTGGGCAAAATATATACTTTGACAATTAAGACAGAGAAATCATCAATAAACATACCAAAAGATATACACAACTAAGTTTCCTTTAGGAGATGAAAAGATATCTTTAACCATCTGTTGAGTAAATGTCTTTGAAATGATATGGATGGGATAGTGTTTCTCGAACTTATACAAATGGAGATTCTTAGACTCAATCCTTTTTGATTACTGTCTAATTGGTTGGCTGTAATACCCAGTGCTGTGTATGTCTAGCCATCTAAGGTAAGTAGTCAGTTCTGAAAACACATTTTAAGAAACACTGGCAAAGTATTAATTGTGAGGAGAACAAGCCCCTTTGTATGCTATTGGTCAGGTTATAATTTTTTGTAACATTTTTATAACTTAAAAAAAAAATCTCACTTTAAGGGCTATCTGGAAATATGTGTTAAAATTTTAAATTTGTCTACCTTTTAATCAGCAATGCTGAATTTTAACATAAATTTATTGTATTTTTAAGTAATTGTCTGATAATTAGGTAAAGGTAGATATAGTATTGGTTAAGAAACTACTTATATCAGCACAAAAGTAGAAATACCCTAAATGTCTACTAGAAGAAGATTGATTATATTATGGTACATTCTTTCATAGAATACTAAGCTATCATGTAAGGTACGAAGTAAATCTGCATTGTTATTACAGAAATAACCAGGAGGTGCTAAATATGTGTGCACTGGGCAGGGCAATATAGATCAATATGTATGGTTTGATTCCAATTATGTGTATGTGTTTAAATATAGATAAAAGTCTGGAAAGTTATACATAATACTTAATAATGGTCCTGTCTCTTGGGATTTTTTATATCTGTTTTACACACTTGAATATTGTGTTTTTGAGTGTGTGTGTGTATGTGTGGTGAATAAATAATAAAAATACTTTCAGGTAGTTCTGTTCAAAGTAACCCTAGATTCTATTCACAGTGAGAAGAAACATTTGGCTAGTAAAGTTTTGATAAACTTCTCTCATGTAAAAAGAGTCAGGTTAAATTTATGAGGAATGAACTTAAGCATGCTTCAGTGGATAGAGTGGGATTGGACTAGACTATATTACAAAACAAGTTCCTTGTAAATTAATATGATTCTTCAGGAGATAGGCTTCAATCAGATTTTTTTTACTGAATTTAGAATGTGTCTGAATTCAGAGGAAAAAAATATTCAGTTGACTAGAACCGTAAAGCTTAAAGCAAAGTTTGTCAGAGGTGAAATTAGAACATGTATTACCAGGAAATACTTATGCAGAAGAGAAGTTTCTCTGTGACTCTCATAAAAAGAACATCATAATGGAGCAAAATTAAACATTGATAATCTTTTTCAAAAAAAGAAAAAAGATAAGCTGCATAGTGAGATGTAGAAAATTTATTAAAATTAAAAAAAGACTGCAGCAGATTTCATTAAAAGCTACAGCTCTAAGTTCAAGAGCAGAAAATGTCTTTAGCTTTTAAAATTTAATTTGGTTTATTATGAAAGAAATAATTAAAATGTAATTTGAAATCACTAACTTTCATTTTCTTAAAGTTGAACAGTAGCAAGATGGCTTGCAGGAAAAACCAGGGCCAAGAGGCAAACATTGGATAAAAAATGATTCCTAAGGGCTTACAAACTTAATACAAATTAACCTTTCCTAGTAATTAGTGTATAATTCCCATTCCAAAGATGAGCAGTGTTAAATTTAAAATAGCAACTAAATTGACAATAATATGCTTATTGGCAATGTATATTGCTATCTACTAAGTGTCTACACAGTAGAGTTGTAGTAATGAGGTCTCATTTAATTGAAAGTAACACATACCCAATTCAAACTAACTTAAATAAGAAAGAGGGGAGCAGAATTTACTGTCTCATATAAGAAGGAAATTCAAAGGGCTGCAGTTGTGGCTTATAGCAGTTGAATTCAGGGACTCAAACCATGTCTTCAGGGTTCTCTCTCCTTCCCTTGTCTCTATTTTCTCCTGTGCTGATTTTATTCTCAGATGGGCAGCAGCTCCTAGAGTCTGAACAGAAATGCCCTTGGCCAAAAGCATCTTAGGAAACTTCTTAGGAAGGGCTCTTATTGGCCCAGTGGGCTATCTTACGAAAGTCAGGGCCACGTGAATGTCAGCTTGCACTAGGCATGGAAGGGAAAGTTCCTAGATACACTGAAAGTAACAGGAGTTCTCCATATCTATAGCCAACCTTTATATCTTAAGAAATTCTGCACATGAGGCCGTCTAAGAGCCATAAGAAAATAGAAAAGTATGTTACACAAAACTCAGGCATTTGTGCCTTAACATTAATGTTAACAAATATGCCTGAGAATGATGCAAATGAGAAGTTCAAAAGGAGTTGAGAGTTTCACCTAGGAGGTAAGGATTAAACCAGATCAAATTTGAAGCATGAATAGATGCTTAAAGAGGCAGAAGAGAGTGGAGAATGGCAAAAAGCAAAGATTTAGAGAAAATATTTTTAATAGGTTTGGTCAACAGGGTTTTGACTATTAAGTTGTTTTGGGGTGACATTGGCTCATGACTGTAGATGTCAAGATCTATTTTACTGCTCAGGACTCGTCAGGGGCAAGCATTTTAATGTAAAGTAATAAACACAGGGGCAAGAATAAACTTCCCTTCTGGAAACTATTGCCTGCATGTTTCAAAAGGGGTGGTTTTTTTTTAATGTTTATTCCCTTTAAACCAGTTATTCCACTATTAGGAATCCTTCCATAAAAGAACCTAAAATGCAAACAGCTGTTTGCACATTTAGGAATCCTTCCATAAAAGAGCCTAAAATGCAAACAGCTATTTGCACTGTACTATACTTCTTATTATTCATATTTTGAAAAATTAGAAAATCTAGAGTGACCAATAAAGGGGAAATGTGCAAATTATATTCCATTTATATACTAGTGTATTCAATTATTTTAAAATGTCTGATGCAAAAAGAAAACTTTTTGAAATGTTAAATTGCACATTGCCATGTTAGCTACAAAAAAGCAGTATGTAAAATTTCATGGACCTTAGTAAAGATTTATCAAATGAATTAAGAGCGTAACTAAGTGGATGTGTGTGTGTTGTGTATGTATGTGCACATGTGCGTGCAGAGAGACAGAGAAAAGGTGGGGGAGGAAAGAGAGAAAACACTGGAAGGAAATAAATGGCGGCAATAGTAGTTATTCATTCTTTCCACAGCCATTATCAAGCACCTATTTGTTGGGCGTGGTGAGGACCAGAGGTCAAAAGAACAAAAGCATCAGAAGGGAAGACACCAAGGAAAGACGTAAGTAGAGAGCTGCTGAGAACCTTCTCCGTGAGGTGAAGAAGGGATTATAATGAAGATACAAGCGAGCTCAGATGGTATATATTGAAACACAGGACTGTTGATGCATGTTTAGTGAATGGCAGTGCCCCTCCTGGGGGACTTCAGAGGGGCCTCGGAGTTGGCCGGAAGGTAAGAAAGGTTTCAGGGAGGTATTGGGACTCGAACCAGTCCTTTAATGTTTGGGTAAATATCAGATAGGTCAAGAGCAGGATGGAAGATACTGTCATCAACAGGGAGGAAGAAGGTGGGAAAGAAGAAGGCAGAGGTAGGAGAAGCAATAAATAACTAGAGAACCCTTAAGAGGGTACAGTCCGGAGCAAACCTTTAGCTGTTTGAGAGTGACAGGAAATGAGATCAAGGCTTCTACAAGAGGCTTGAAACACAAGCTCCCAGAGGAGATGGCCCTGTGGTGACAGTCTATTTTCTTTCTCTAGACTCAATGTTTTCCTTTTATTGGCCAAGGAGCGACTTCCATAGGCTTTCAGGAGGGTCTCCTGTCCTTTCTGCTTTCGTAGATTGGCATTGTCATGCAGAAGGAGACAGTCCCTGCATGTTTGATAAGTTAATTTGAAACCAAACTTGAACATATTTGTTGATTGAAAAAAATTACAAACTCATTTAAAAAACTCTTTAATTGATTTTCCCCTGCTCTTTGGTGCTTGCATATTTAATTCTTCACTTTCTGGAAGCATTTCTGTACTTATGTAAGAGAACAGGATTAAAGAACTGCATGTCTAACCTGTTCCTTTCACAGAGAACCTTCCAGAATATTTTAATAATAGAAAGAAATGTATTAGTTCTGTACACTTTTGGCAGCATCACTTGGCAGTAATTTCTCTTCAGGCAGCTTCTCCACAACATGACATAGCATTTTGTGAAATTATTTCTTAGCCATCTTGCTTTGTATCACATTTGGTAACTACAGAACATAGTGACCATTCCCACGGGTTTCCATGGAATGACAGTCAGTAATTTCTACTGAACATACTTGAAGTAGCACCTTAGAGTATACTCATAGTTTAAGGTTTGTTGTTTGCCTTTTTTTAATCCAATTATTTTTTTAAATTACTATATTAAAACATCATATACCACATTGACCTAGGGATGAATGCAAACCAGGCTATGTGTGCAAGTGTCTCTAAAATATCTTCAGTCTTAACTTGTAGGAGCTTTCCAAAATCTCCAAGCCTGAAGTAAATCTCTGTGTGTTCTACCAGGGCTAGAAGAGGAGGACCCAAAGCAGAACTCTTTCTAGATGACTTTTCTTTGTCATTCTGTTTTTCTCCCCTTTGTACCATGCTCATGCTGGTACAAGGTCCAGGACCTGGTGGAAATTTGTGTTTTCTGTGCTGGACTCAGTGACAGGCTGGAACAGCAAAGTCATGAAGAAATCTGGATTCCCGGAGATTGCTTAGCTCGGAGGGCAGGAAGGGGATTCTCTTCAGAGATTTAAAATGTAAAATATAAAGGAGCAGAATAGCGGAGAAAGAGCAGAGAGTTTATTGGCAGGAGATAGTATTATTTTTAATTATAACTACCTCCCCCCCCAAAAAAAAAATTATAAGGTATAATTAAGATTGTTTTCCTTTGAAGAAGACATTGAACTTACATTTTTTAAAAGTCTCTTACTACTCCCAAAGTGACCAAATTGTAGTGATAGAGATCAGACCAGTGGTCACCAGGGGTTAGGGTTGGGGGAGGGTACGACTATTAAGGGGGAACACAGGAGCAATTCTTGCTGGTGATAGAACAGTTCCGTAACCTGACTGGGGTGTTGGTTACTAGAATCTACATATGTGATAAAATTGCATAGAGTTACACATTAAGAGGGTAAAAGTGCATGTTGAAGATGGTGAAATGTGAATAGTCTGTGTTTGAGCTCATAGTATTGTATCAATGTCGATTTCTTGGTTTTAACAACTTACTACAGTCCTCTAAGATATGATCATTGGGAAAGCTGAGTGAAAGGAACTTGGAAACATCTTATGAAGTTCAAATTATTTCAAAATAAAAGGCATTTTTGAAAATCCCATTGTTTTTCCGTAATAAAATATAAAGCTCAGTTGTTACCCCATATTTCAGATAAGCAGACTGAGCCCCACTGTGTGAATGTGAGCTGTTTGGAATCCCTCAGATAGAGCACGTATCTATGACCAAATCAAATGAGTTCATCTGCTCATTTTTATATCTCAAGAGATTGACCTCTGACATGAGCAGGGCTGAATGTGATCATGAGATTTCCTTCACCACCAAGGGTTGGGGATGGGATACCAGAGAAGAGGTGATTGTTCTCATTTCATAGAGGATAAGGATACTTTTTTGCATATCTTTGCCAGGAGCCCCAGAATTGACACTTTGCTATTTTAGAGACTTTAGATAACTTAGTTCTGAGTCAATAAATTCTGCTCACTCTAGTTTGCTCTGAGTTTTTCACAAAGCACTGGACAGCACCATTAAGCAAGATCTGCTAAAGGCCCTTTTGTGTTTTTCCTGTTCTGTTCCAGAGTGTGGCTCAGTGCCTGGCAGGCAGAATGCATTCAGTGAATATTTGACAGTGATATGGAATGGAAGTTCCATGAGGTCAGGGACTTTGTCTTATACACTCCAGCATCACCAGCACCTAGAAAGGAATCTGGTACCTAGAAGGAACTCATAAACATGTTTTATATGAAAGAATGTTTTCTGCTCTTTAGACATCGTTAGGCAGGCAGCTTTCATTCTGCTGTTAGAACAGTCCTGAGAGAAACTAGTATTAACATCAGGATACCCAGAAAGAAAGAAACCACAGGAATCAGCCAACAATCAATGATTAAGTCATGGCTGTGATTTTTCTCAAAATTTTGGGGATAACAATTAACTATGATAATTGCCATGTAAGAAAGGAGAAAGAAAAAAGAGACTGAGCATACATATGACTGTGCCTAAAATCTGAAGGAAAATACAAGTAAGATCTGAACAGGGGTCCCCCACTCTCCGTAGACCCTTTGGTCTTCGTCTAACTTCCCTCTCTGAAGATGTGTCCTTCCTTGATACTTGTTTCCATTCTCTTCTTTCCTAGAATCCTCAAACTAGAACCCTCAAAAGCGAAATCTGTGTGACTTGACTTTTCAGAGAAAGTTAGCTCTTTTTTTCTAACAAATCAGCACTGTGTTTAGGAACCTCATCTCTCTGGTCCTCCAGGTGTTGTGCTAGAAAGACAGCAGCTGCCCTCTGGGTTGTGTGCTGCCTCTTTCCTGTAATCAGAGCAGGTCAGACAGAGGTGTTTCAGGTGTGGAATAACATGGAAAAGATGAAGAGGTGAAAAACAAACGTGGTATGTTTCAGAGATAAGGAGGTAGAGTTGATTGAGAAGAGAGTGCTTTGTGGGGGAAAATGGCAAAAAAGCTTTCTCAGGTAGAGTTGGGTTAGAAGATACAACAAAGGAGATGAGGACCAGTCTATTAACAGAGATCAGCAGAGTGGATAAAAGCATACACCTGACTTCCCATGATGCACTGCCTGGTCTGGCTCCTCCCTCTTTCCAGCTTCATCTCCTACAATCCTCTTGGCCCTCTGCACAAGCAATGCCGGCTTCTTTCAAATCGTCATATTTGTCAGGCTGTCACCTTTATGTGTTGTTTTTTTTGGGGGGGAGGGGGTAGTTAGTTCTTTATTGTGATATAATTTACAAACTATAAAATTCACACTTGTAAAGTTTATAATTCAGTGTTTCTGAAAGTTATGCTATTATCCCCATTATCTAATTTCAGAACATTTTATCACCCTCAAAAGAAATACTATACCCATTAATCACTCCTCATTTTCCCTTCCCCCTAGAACCCTGGCAACCTCTAATCCATTTTCTGTCTCTATGGATCTGCGTATTATGGACTTTTCATAGAGACACAATCATATGCTCTATGGCTTTTCCTGTCTCGTTTCTTTCCACTTAGCATATTGTTTTCTAGATGTATCCATGTTGTAAAATGAATCATTATTTAAATTCCTTTGATGGCAGAATAATTCTCCATTGTGTGGATATACCACACTTTGTTCATTCCTTAGTTGATGCACAGTTAGGTTGTTACCACTTTTTTAGCTATTAGGAAGAACGCTGCTATGAATATGATGTACAGGTTTTTGTATGGACATGTCTTGAGTTCTCTTGGGTATGTCTAGTTAACTCTCATTCTTCAGATCTGGGCTCAAGCCTCTCTTTCCTCAGGGAAATTTTCTCTGATACAATGTACTATATATATCATTCCTTTCCACTAATTATATGTGCTGTGGTACCATATGACTTTCCTTTGGGTAACTGTCACAAGTGTGATTCACATTATTTGGTGTCTATATAATCAATATCAATAAATATTCAATTAATTCAAAAGGTCCATGTCTAAAGCATGGACATGAGCTTGCTCTATTTTATAGACTATTAGTCACATAAATTATTAGGTCCAACAGCAAAAATATTAGCCATGAGCCCAATCTGTAATCTAGAACTGCATAAAGAGCTTTGCCCATTTTTGTCTGGTGTTAAAATTTTTATTTTATATAACTAAGAGGAAAAAAGCTTTTAGGTGGGCAAAAATTAACTGCTTACATAATGCTTCCCACACTATTGGATTTATTTGAAAAAATAGAGAATTAAATGTTTTTACAATATGTCCTTAACAAAGGCATTTATAACAACAACACATTGTAACTTTCAGCATTTACAGTTCTCTTGGGGTTGAAACAAAACCATCAGAGAAAGTTAACCCTTGTAAAAATAGAATTACTAATTATTTTGGAAATTTTATGTCTTGAGTAAGCTCTGCATAGTATGACTGAGCAATCAAAACTTCTCTCTAAATGTTCTGAACATAAAATTAGCAGATGTAACCTTTTGCCTTCTAAGCTGGATCCTATCATAGCCTGATTTATTGATCATGCAAAAGAGCTAGTTAAAAATGTTTAAATATTAAAAAGTAATGTGTGTACCAACTACATCTTTAACTTTAGGACTCAAAAGCCAAAAGAAAAAAAAAAAAAGAAAACCTTCTTGGAAGTTTTATTTTCTATAAAGTATTTCAGTGTATTAATATGTCTGAATATCTGCATGTATGTTTGTATATGTGTATATTGAGTTTTTGGTTTTGTTTTTGTTGTTCTATCTTCTCCTCCTTCATATCCTTTGCAACTGTCTTACTGAGGCAGCCACACTTCTCTGAAACCACAGATTCTCACATTTTTCAAGGCTTACTGCACATGGCATCTAACATTCTCTTTAGAGACACATTCCATGGGAATGTCTTGATTTTGCTGAAACCGTTTTGTTATCGTTTTGAACTTTTTTATTCTCAAATAATTGCAAATCCACGGGAAGTTCCGTGGTATAATTTTTCATTATTTTTACTGTGTTAAAATACATATAAAATTTGCCATCTTAACCATTTTTAAGTGTACAATTCAGTGGTACTAAATAGATTCATAATGTGGGGCAACCATTGCCACCATCCAACTTCAGGACTCTATTCATCATTTAAAATTGAAATTCTATATCCTTTAAATAATTAACTCCAAGGAATAAACTCCACATTTCTTTCTCCCCACAGCCACTGGCAGCCACCAATACACTACTTGTCTCTATGATTTTGGAGGACCTCATATAAATGGACCTCTGTGGACTGTATGGAACTCATATAAATGGAATAATACCAAATTTGTCTTTTGGTGACTAGTTTATTTTACTTAAGATTCATTTATGAATCTTCATTTATGAATTCATTTATGAATTTATATTTATTTTACTCAAGATTCATTTATGTTGTAGCATATGTCAGAATTTCCTTCCTTTTTAAGGCTAAATAATATTCCATTGCATGTATATACCATAATTTGCTTACCTGTTCATCCATCAATGGACACTTGGGTTGCTTCCGTGTTTTAGGTATTGTGTATAATGTTGCTATGTACGTGGATAGGCAAATATCTCTTTAAGACCCTGTTTTCAAACTGTTCGGCTATATATCCAGAAGTGGGATTGCTGGATCATATGGTAATTCTATTTTTAATTTTTTGAAGAACTGTCATACTCTTTTCCATAGTGGCTATACCAGTTTACAATCCCACCAATAGTGCACAAGAATTCCAATTTCTCCATAACCTCACCAACTCTTGTCATGTTCTGTTTTATATTTTTTAATATTAATAGTACCTGTACTAATGGTTGTGAGATACACTCTCATTGTAGTTTTGATTTGCATTTCCCTAATGATTAGTGATGTTAAGCATATTTTTATGTTCTTATTAGCCATTTGTGTATCTTTTTTTGAGAAATGTGTATTCAAGTCCTTTGCATATTTTTGAATAATTGGAGATTTTTGTTAATTTTTAGAAGTTCTTTATATATTCCAGATATCAATCTCTTATCAGATATAAATAGAAATATATTTTAAATCAGAGCTTTGATTTTAAAATTTAACATTGTACTGTAATTTAAGACAGTATTTTGCTAAAGATGTGTTCATGGTTTTTCATCCATTTAGTAAATATTTATGAAGCAACTATTCTGTGTCATCCACTTTTAAAGATTATTTTGGATATAAATAGTGATCAGTTCAACATCTGCTGCAAACCCTACTAAGGTAAACTTCAATTTCTTTATTGTAGAGTCAGCTAGTTCTCAATACCAATCTGTGAGCTACTCAGGTAGTATCATGTTCTTTTTAAAGATGAACAAAATAAGGCTCTGGGCAGATCAGGGGCATGTCCACATTCCAGACCTGATTTGAGGCAGATCCAAAAACAGAACTCAGATGTTTTGACTTCCAGGTCAAAGTTCATACCACATGAGGTGTTTGTCTGTGAAAACATTGTTTGCTAAACAAGTAAAGAATGCAAGAAGATTTAAAGGTAAACATTTCCCTGATTGTGAGAAAGAAACCAAAGAAAACTGTTCTGTTTTCAAGATTTTTTAGGTACCTTAGTTAAATAAAACAAATGGAAGACCAATTCAAAACTATGTTGCTCTATTTGTTAAAGAAGTATTCCTTTCAGAAAATATTTATTTCACACAGTCCTGAATAAATATATGCTAAGTATATGGACACACTTGCAGAGATTTAATCCAGTTGAAATTTTGTGTGCGCTTATTTTTCCAGTAGTTCTACGCTTTTGGACTGGCCTACCTCCTAGTGATTTGGGAATCAGTAATGCTTTGTCCCTTTCAGAAGAATGGAGTACCTCACTTGGCTCGCCCTTTTATTTGACATTAAGAAATCGGTGGACATAAGAATAAGGCTAAGCCAAATGAATTCATCTGGTGAAAGGCAAAGTAGTGGACTGCAAAATAAGAAAGTCTTAGTGAAAAGGCTGAGTTACAGCCTGCTCACTGGAGTGAGACTCTTTCTGTTCAATGTGGAAATTTAATAATAGCTTTATGATAGTCACTCCCAGAGCTATGGCTGAAATGCTCTGGCCTGGGAACTGCAGGGAGTTTACAAAATCAATAGCTTGGTGGGTGAGGATGCTAATATAAATTGAAATTTACCTCTGTGAGGGATTGAATTGTGTCCCCTCCCAAAAGATATGCTGGAGTTCTAACCCCCAAGGACCTCAGAATGTGACCTTATTGGGAGACAGGGCCTTTATAGAAGTAATCAGGTTAAGATGAGGTCATTAGGATGGGCCCTAACCCAGCATGACTAATATCCTTATAAAAAAGGGGAAATTTGAACACACAGCCCTCAGAAAGACCCAACCCTATAGACCCCTTGATTTCAGATTTATCGCCTCCAGAAAGACAATAAATTTATGCTGTTTAAGTTAACCAGTTTGTGGCACTTTATTATGATAGTCCTGGAAAACTAATATTGGCCCCAAGATCTTCACACTCCTTGCTGCATTGTATCAGATACCCTATCAGTAAGCATAAATTTACTGATGCCATATTATATATATGCCCCTGGGGTTGGACCAAAGAAATGCTAAAGTAAAAAACACAATCCTTATTGCTCCAGGGCTTCATAGTCTAGTTGGAGGCAAAAAAAAATATAATCCTGGGAAACTCAAAGCAACAAGATAATATTTGATTAAATGAACAGAGTAACACTGTCTGTACACCAGTGTTTCTCAAATCTAAGTGATGCAGAGACCCTATTTTTTGGTAGTTTCTTTATAGTTTTATTGAGAGATAATTCACATACCATGAAACTCACCCATTTAAAATGTATAAGTTAGTACTTTTTAGTGTAGTCTATACAGTTTTTAGTATAATTATACTAGAAACCACAAGACACAGAGCTGAATAACCATCACCACTGTCTAATTCCAGAACATCTTCATCACCCCAACAGGAAACCTTATATATTAGCTGTCACTCCCCATTTTTCCCTTGCCTTAGCCCTTGGCAACCACTAATCTAATTTCTGTCTCTGGGTTTGCCTATTGTGAACATTTCACGTCGATGGGATCCTACAACACATGACCGTTTGTGTCTAGTTTTTCAGTTAGCATCATGTTTTCAAAGTTCATCCGTGTTGTAGCATTTATCAATGCTTCATTCCCTTTCATTGCTATAGAGGAAGCAACATTTTACCTCTGTCCTCTTAGGGGTTTGGGGTGGGCCTGAGAATTAAATTGACATCAGAAAGATAAACAGGATTAAAGCACATAAACTTACGTAAGTTTTGTATGACATGGGGGGGGTGTCCTCATGAGGAAATGAAGACCGAAAGAACTGGCAAAATCTAAATGTTTTTATACAAGGTTGAACAAAGAGAGGCAGATGTGGAAAAGTAGCTAAATTATGTGTGGAGGTGAAAGGAAGATAGGAATTATCTTAAGAGGGCCCATTTACACAGAACTTTGTCATGACTCCCCATCAAATGTTCTTTCTTTCAGTGTTAGGGTTAGGTGAGGGCATCGTTCACACGGGAGTTACTACTTCCTGGTTTCAGGAAGGAAGAAGGAGACTAGAATGCCTTCCTTGCATCTTCTGTTTTTCAGGTGCTCAAAGTAACCCTTATGTGTAAGTGGCATATTTTGGGGTGACATATTCCACCATTCTTCATTGCCAAATAATATTCTGTCATTTGATTATACTACATTTTGTTTATTCATTCATCAGTTGATGGAACATTTAGGTTGTTTCCACATTTAGGCTATAATGATTAATGCTGCTGTGAACATTTGTGCACACATTTTTGTATGGCTGTATGTTTTCATTTCTCTTGGGTAGGTATCTAGGAGTGAAATTGCTGGATCCTAAGGATCACTCCATGTTTAGCGCTTTGGAGACCCCCTTTAAAGGAAAAAAAGGCATCATTTGCTTCTATTGTTGTTTTTCTTTTATATTTATTATAATCTCTACTTAAATATGTTCAAATATCCTCTCTCCCCACAATCACTCAAACACACAATCCTGTTTAATCTCTTTCTTAGTATTTATCACTGTCTGAAATTTACTTACTTATTTATTCCCATCACTAGGTACTTGTCTATTATTGTCCATTTTGCACATTTCTCACTAGAATAGAACATGAGCTGTATCAAGAACCTGTCTTGTTCATTTCTCTATTCTCAGTACTTATCATTGTGCCTGGCACAAAGTAAGTGCTCAATAAATAGTTAACACAGAACACCAAATTTAAAACCATCTCTGGATACCTTGAAGATCCTGGGAAGTCTTGAATTCCAGTTTGAGGAATTCTTATGTGTATAGTTTGTCTTATATAAGAGGTTCTCCCAAAATGGAGAGAGAAGCTCATGGAAAAAATGACTTAAGCTGGACCATACAAATGACATGGGCAGAGGAGAGAAATTCCAGACAGCAGCAGGACCAAAATTTAAGATGTGGGGATCCACCTGGAGTATTCATAGTCTCACTATAACACAGTTTTCATAAAATAAGCAAAATTTGGATTATTGATTAGACCTCTTTGTGTTGCATGTCACAGAATCCAAAGTCAAATTCACTTAAGAGCAAAAAGATCACAGATTGACTCATGTAACTCTGAAATGCAGTATTAACTAAATCTCAAGCCCCGCTGAATACGAAAACCTATGTGACAGGTCGGGCGTGGTAGCTCACACCTGTCATCCTAGCACTCTGGGAGGCCAAGGCGGGTGGATCGCTCAAGGTCAGGAGTTGGAAACCAGCCTGAGCAAGACCCTGTCTCTACTAAAAATAGAAAGAAACTAACTGACCAACTATAATATATATATACGAAAAATTAGCCGGGCATGGTGGTGCATGCGTACTACATCCCTAGTAGTCCCAGCTACTCGGGAGGCTGAGGCAGGAGGATCACTTGAGTCCAGGAGATTGAGGTTGCTGTGAGCTAGGCTGGCGCCACGACACTCACTCTAGCCTGAGCTACAAAGTGAGACTCTGTCTCAAAAAAAAAAAAAAAACCTATGTGACACCTTCAGAGTGTTGACTCTTTTTCTCAACTCTGCTCACCTCTACGTGTTGACTTTGTTCTCTGGCAGGTTATTTCCATCTGTATGGTGATACGGTGCTGGTTACCCCAAGCCTTACATCATCGTGGTTGATGATTCAAAAGGGAGTAGTAGTCTCTTTTTCCAAGTGTCTATATAGCAAATCTCAGGGGGGCTTATAGTAGACACTGCAAAAGTCACGTGACCAGCCTAGCAACCAAGCAGGATAGAGTGTTCTGATTGGCTGGGCCTGGGTTACTCTGGGCAGGGAGTTTATCTTTCATATCATATGGCAGAATGGGTTTAACTTCACCCAAACCAGATGGAATAGATTTCTTATTAAAATGAAGCATTCTGTTCTCAGCAGACTGGTGGATGGTACTGCAAAGACTAATAATAACAGCAAAAATAACAATGATAACAGAATAATTCTGCAGTAAAACAGGCATGCAAAACTTTAATGGGATGGAGAAACTAGATTTTTTTAGACCAAGAGAGGATAAAATGTATATGCACAATTCTGCTAGAAAGTTCTTCCTTATGATTTTTCTTTTAAAACAGTCATATTTCTAAAATCCAGCAGTAAGGGCTTCTTTTTGAAGATGAAAAGCCCTGCATATGGGCTGCAAACTTATGATTAACTGAGCGTAGGACTTGATAAAGAGTTCTATATTCATTTTGTCTACACATTTTTAAAAATGTGTGAGTCTCCCTAAAAGGACTCATTTTCGTCTCTCTAAACCCTGAACATGGAAACATTCGTTTCTCACGGGAAGAGTCCACAATTGCTTTTCCATGGTTACATCCATCTGATCATCACTCCCTGGAGGAAGCTGGCATCTGAGAATCTACACGCTTTCCACTGCGTCTATTTTAGGTTGTTTGTTTTTCTTTGAGAACCAAAACAAGTAACACCATTAGTGGGAGCACCAATTATGAAGCTCCAGTGAACAAAGAGATTAAATAAAATAATACTCATTCTGAACACTCATGTCAATTTGCCCACTTCTGTGACCAAACTCTGTTCTTTAATCGAGGTTAAATAAAAAGCCTCTTGTTTTAGTTAGCCCAATGAGCAGTACTAATAAAGAATAAGAAGTAAATAAACAAGACCTGGATATGTTTTTCTAAATCTTGGGTGGCTGGTCATAGAATTTAGTATGTTTATTGATAAGGAAAGTGACAATGCTTTAATTATAGATCTGTCTCCTTTATTAAAAAATACATTCATTAAATCATTCAAAACACAGATATTGAATACTACTATACTTCTGCTAAGGGCTGGGCACATAATGCATCTTTAAATTACTCAGACTTTGTCTCAAGGAGTACACCAATAGGAAAGGAAATTGACAAGAAAAAAAAATTAACTCAAGTCCAAAGTAGAATTTATAAAAGTCCCTTAATAAAGGTCTACACAGCCTAATGTAGAAGCACAGAAAGAAGGCATACTGAAAAAAGCAAATAATTTTGAAATAGGGAGACAGGGTAAGTCTTGGATAAATAGATGGTGTTTAATCTGGAATTTAAAAGATGAGTAAGTTTGTATAACAATAGGCAAAGGAGTGAATGTTTTCTTCAGTGTTATATTCATTCAATCTTAGTTCCTCTTAACTCATAATGTACAAGCATTGAGAAAGTTTTTCTAAATCTTCACAACCCAGTTGTATGTATTAGAAGTGACTTGGTGGCTTGGTCTTAGCAGATCAGAGTTCATGGGCAACATCTTGCAGCCTTTGCCGAGTTCAAGAATCTTATGCTACAGTACTACTCACCACAGCTGCCTTTGCAGTCCAGATACTAGGAACAGAGATGAGTCAAGGAGCCTTTAATCTTTGTGTAAATAAGGGCCCTAATTTGTCATTATACTGGGCAGGGGCAGTTTGTGATTTGTGGGCCACGGGGTAATGCCTCAATCTGTCTGGACTCAAAGTCCAAGGGCCAGCATTTAGGTTCTTAAGTAATTGATGAAACCTGTGACCATGTTTTCCCTGCTCGCCCATTCCCACCAAGACCAGAGACAGTCTGGGCTGTGTGATCTGAGCCCAAAGCCAGTTGTCAGTGTGTCATATTAGAAATCCCCCAGTAGGTCCCCTTTCCTTTTGTCAGAAAACCAGTGTCAAGACGTACAGGGAAGAGACTGACGGTGAGGTAGTCCAACTTCCGCTGAGTAGCTTGCAATGTCAGCCACGTATCCCTGTGATGATGCAAGGTGACATTCATCAGAGAACATTTCTAGCCAGACAATATATTCAGTCTGTGCCATGTGTTATTTTCATTAATGAGTCTATAAACTCTATAAACGAATATTCTTTAGTTTTTTCAAAATTAGGTATGGCAGCTCAGGACTTAGCAAAGTTTAAAATTCTGTACCTCTGCCACTTATCGGCTTGTCATAGCTCCTCTACTTGGGTCTGTCTGCACACACTTTGTCTCTCCTGGTTCTTTGAAATGATTTACGAAGTCTACACATAGCATGTCTTCTGGGCGTGCAAATGTTTTCTTGTGTTCCTTCTGATTAAGTCGCCTGCCATGTGCCTGATGGCATCTACTGCATTTCTAAGGTCACAGTAATTGGCAGATGGAAGAAGTTCCATGCGATCAACTTTGAGCAAGACTCTGGCTGCCTTCCTGCTTGACGGAGCAGTGAGAGAGGAATCCTGCTTGAACTGACAGTGGGATGCATCGCAAACAGCCCAAGCCATCAGACTGTGTTATTTTTAACCAATGAGCATTATTCCTCCTGAAAAGCAAAATCTTCTCTTCATATTTTTCCTTCCCCAAAGAATGCGTTTTCCTCGCTGGAAATGGCTCTTCTGCCTCTCCTAGGTGCTCAGCGCAGACAGTTATTGCCCTAAATGATGGATGGGCTGGCTGCTTGGTGGTTCTTCTCAGCTCTCAGCAGCAGCAGCAGGCAACATAGCAAGGCTCCGCAGGGCTCTCTGAGACCTGCCGCTGGCTCCTCTCAGCTGGGCTGGAGTGATTTCTCTTAAATTTATTGCTCTGGCCTCAGCCCTTCTCTCTCCCCAGCAGTTATTTCTCCTTAGCCCCCCCCCCCCCACCTTACTTCCCGGCAGACTCAATTCCTTGTGAAAATATTGGGTACCAAATTTGGGCTAGCGGCTGCTTCCACGTGCGACAGCTCATCATAATGGTAGGTTTCCATATGTGTCTCGAACAATGTGAACATTCTATTCCTCAGTGGAACTGCCATCCAAATGGGGACTGTGTTCACTGTCCTCACGTAAACAAAATGAACCATTGTGAGTCAAAATTAACTTTGAAAATCTCACATCGCAGACCAACATACTGCTCTCCATAGGTTCAACACCACCAGATTTTCCTCCAGGGTTGGAACAGATTGCCGTGTCTTCATTTGGACTCGAGATGAATTAATTTGTTTTTTATTTTAGTAGCCATTGTGTAAAATCTCACTTAGCAGGGCGAGAAGCTCATGCTGTAGAAGCAAGAGGAAGAAACTCAACTGCAGTGTTAGCCTAGGAATGCCTCACCCGGCACAGTTCCCTTAGCACGTGTGCCCGCTCAGTGGGATGGCCCTGGAATTACCAACACCGATCCATCCACCTCTGTCCCCCTCTCTTGCCTTCCTTCTACCTTGCCCCCAGGCCTCCTCTCCCTCCCTGCCCCCTCTGCCCCATCTCTTTCCATCTTCTCTTCTCCCTCTCTTCCTCTCCTCTCCTCTCTCTTTTTTTCTCTATTTTGTCCTCTTCTTCCTCTTTCCCTTCTGTTCTCTTATACACTTAGAGACCTCATTGCATTTATTGAGAATGTCTTCGTGTACATGGATGAAAAAGCCAAGTCATCCAATTCTATCCCACCTCGAGCTCTTAGCCATCATCCCTGAAAGCTTGTCTTTCATTTACTTCACTGTTGCTGCTGATTTCTTCTTTTCCATTCTCCTCTCCCACTTACCTGGACCCAACCCTATCAGTCTTCTCTGTTTTTACTCTTTCAGAGGTCTTGGTGCACTCCGCCTTTTTTTTTTTCTTTTTTCTCCTCTTTTTTTTTTGGCTGATAAAATCCTTGACTGACATACTTGAAGATGATTGTTAAATGATTCCAGGGGACAATTTGTCTTCTGTGCCCTGCTGACCCTGGGTTTAATTCTGTTTGACAAATATTGCCCAAACATCTGCAGTGCAGGAGGCCTTTCCTTTCAGCAGAGCCTGACCTCCTGCTCCCTTGGTACTGTGGCAGAAAAATGTCCCTTCTCCATCTAAGCGCCTCCATCTGCTTCAGCTGTGCCCCACCCTGCCATCCCTTAGGACTTGGCTGGTCCATGTGTGGTAGGTGCTTCCAGACCATCAGTTCCAAACATGATGCTCTACAGACTACAGTGACAGTGTCCTCCTTAATTTTTTCCTACTTGATCTGTCCAGCCTTGTTTCCTTCATTACTGGAAAAATGCTTTGCTCATTCTTGCTGGTCATAAGTTCATCTCATATGTCTTCGTTCTGGTCCCAAATATTCCCTTTTCCCTCTGCCTATCTAAATGATTGTCACTTCTCCAGGGCCAGCTTAGGTACTAACTACCAACCTCTTCTATCAGACTTGCTCTGACAAAATCATTGATTCCTCTTCTTAACTTCTATGATACTTATGGTCTCTATTTAGCACTTCGTGATAATTAAATGATGATGTCTATTCCACAGATTCTAATAGGTCCATAGCCAGATTTACTTGGCAAATGTTGGGGGGGGGTTGCCAGTAACATGTTTTAGATTTTTTTAAATTAGATCCCACTGTTATAAAATGGAAAGATTTTGTATTTAAATTTTGATTTCCTGCTGCTTCTCACCCCACAAGAGGAAGATTTGCAACTTTGGACCTTATCTTAGTCCCTTTTGCATTGCTATGAAGGAATACCTGAGGGTGGGTAATTTATAAAGAAAAGAGGTTTATTTGGCTCATGGTTCTTCAGGGTGAGGGCTTCAGAGAGCTTCTAATCATAGCAGAAGGGGAGCCAGCATGTCCATGGGGAGATGCAAGCAAAGAGAAAGGGGAGCAGGCTCAAGCCTATGTATATCATATTTGTTACTGATTCATGTCTGACCTTCCAGCTAGCCTGTGAGTCCCTTGAGAACAGGGACCATATGTAAGGAGATGATCAAAGACTATTTTCCTTGGGGAAAAGTGGGGCTCATGGACATTGGTAGGAGATTTTTCTAATAGGCAAATAATGTTTAGCATTTATGAATGAAACAGAAGTGTGAAAGATGAACATGCTTTTGCGTAGAGAGATTTAGGAGCTCCAGTTACCAGAACAAAAGAAAGAGCATATCTACATGACATTCTTTCCCAGAAGGAAAACCTACAAGTTTAAATGAATGAATGTGTCTAAGATAGTTTTGTTCAATTTCAGTCATTTAGTCAATGAAGGGTGAGTTGGCCTCTGTGATGTGGCATTCATTGTGCTGGGTCCTCCATTGTGCATGGAGACCTGAGACACAAAGTGCTTTCCATTGTACTAAAAGTTTTATCAAGGGAAGAAAAAAATCCAAGAATTATTTTCTGATTTATTAAAATACCCCTTTTGTTTATATTGTTTATTATTACTCTGGTTAGTACCAGGGGGGGAAAAAAAACCCCTTCAAAATTAGAAGAGGTTAGATAGACAACATGATACCGAAGCAAGTGGAGAGCCTCACAATTTCAGAGCCAGAAGTCATACCAGGAGTCACAGGAACATAGTCCTTATTTGCAGATAAGGATACTGAGACTGCATGTGGTGATGTGCCACTTGCATCTCTCACTGAGGGGACCATGGTTGACCCTTGTACCCAACTGGCATCCCCCTGGTCCCACCCCCATGTTCCTGACAAGCCCACACCTCCCCTAGGCTGCTTCTGGCCGATGACTGAGACGGGAGGTGACACTAGTGGGTATCTATTCCTCTGAGGCAGGGACACCTCTCACAAGTGACTTGGCTTAAGGACTCCCCATCAGCCTGGCCTCACCTTTCTTAGAACCCAGATGCAATTCTCTTTCCTTCCCCAGATCCTTTTGATCCTTTTCTAGGTGTTAGACCTGCATTGAGGTCTGAAGGCTCTCGCTGCCTCCCCCTGCTGCCTCCCCTTTAACCTTCGCAGGCATCCCCCAATCAGTCGCTTGCACATCTAACCCCGTCTTGGTATCTGTGTCTTGGGGAACCCAAACTGCCACATCACGCAGGACAATGCCACTTCAGCATGTTCACACAGCTGGTGCCTGGACACAGATTACTTGACACCCAATCCAGTGTTCTTTCCATTAAGTCTCAATCCCGCCATGATCCCGGGGAGAGAACCTCCTGGGTGGAAAAGACGATGCCGAAAGGGAGAAAATAAATGGTTAGGGTAGCAGCTGCTGTTCTAGGGAGAAAAGAAAAGCAGATCCTGGGAAAGAGCCTAGACCAGAAATATTTCCTAGGTTTTGAATTAGCATGTGGCCCATGTACTGTGTTCCCTGAAAACAAGATAGGGCCTTATATTTATTTTTCCTCAAGAAGACATCCTAGGGCTTATTTTCAGGGAATGTGTTATTTTCCCCTCAAAGCCTCAGCTTGCAGCACACACAGGATGGCCGAGACCTGACAGGGGATGCCGACCTTGTTGGTGGGGCTGTCTGCACCTTTCCAGTCACCTCTGGGATAGTAGCTGTCATGATGGGGCGAGGAGAAGGGCTGCTCGTCTTCCCGCTCCGCGATGACATGCATGGGTTGTGCAGATGCACCGTGCAGCCACGCCCATCACTGGGGCTTTATTTTCGGGGTAGGGCTTCTATTGCGCAAATGCTTAGAAATCCTGCTAGGGCTTATTTTATGGGTAGGTCTTATTTTGGGGGAAACACAGTGTCTTGCACTATGTCCTGTTGCCTTTTTAGGAGAAAAAAGTGTGTTGGGAGTAGCACCATCTTGAGAAACAGACCTGGATTCAATTCCAACTCTGTCATTTATTAGTGATAGTTGAGATGATAATTGAAAGTAAAGGATGAATGATAGTTGAAGGACTAGGGACATGAAGAATGTTTATGTGAGAGGGATCTGCGTGTGCAAAGGCTCCGAGGTGAGCAGGAGCATTGCTTCTTTAGGAAACCCAAAGAAGGCCACAGTGGCTAGAGCTCAGAGAGTTGGGTGAAAGTGGCATAAGATAAGTCCAAAAAGATAAGCAGGAGCGAGAACATGCAGGACCTCATGGGGCACAGTGTGGATTTTTTTTTCTCCTAAGAACAATTGCAAAGCATTGTAGGGCTTTGAACAAATGTGTGGGGTTTGGGGAAAGGGAAAAAGATCAGATTCACTACTTGAATGTATCACTTCTGCTCCAACGAGAACAGCTGAGGAGGGCCAGAGTAGATGCTGGGGCACACAGGAGAAAAGGGGAAGGAAGATGGTGGCTTGATCGTGAGTGATGAAGACCAAAGGAAGCGGGTTGATTGAAAAGGGGGTTGGAAATTTAACAGGATTTGCTGATCCACTGGACATGGGTGGGGCAAGGCAGGTTCGGAACCCGTGCAACTCCATTGCCTTTGCGTTTTGTCCTGTGCCGCACACATAGGTAACTCATTGAACTTGCTGTTTGATGGAGAATAGAGAGTCAGGCATACGAAGCTGGAGGTTTTGATCCCACCCACCCTGGAAAGAAGAGAAATTCTAATTTGCCTCACCTCACAGAGTTGGCAGAGAAGGAAGAAGCAGGTGTGTGCCCCAGAGCAGAAGCAATTTTTTTGGCACAGGAAGACGTTAAACTGGGGCTCCAGATCCATCTTGCTGACCTTACACAATATGTTCTTCTGAGCAAAGGGGAAGAAATAAGGTCATGGGATAAAGGCCAAAAATGATGTAATGATAAAACCTCTTCAGATACCAATTCTACTCTGGATAAATGGCAATGATCAGAAAATAAATTTGAAAGGCAAAGAACAATTTCACTTTTATCACATTCCTATGTCTAAAACCTGGCTTCACCACAAGCCAAGCTCTTTATTAAGTTGTGCTGTCTGTTGCGTGCCTACGCTGTGTTCCAGGTATTGTGAGTTTATGGAGCTGAGCATTTCATGGGAGACAGACATTAGTCCCATCTTCACACAAATAATATATAATTATAAATTGTGGTGAGTCCTGGAAGAAAAGGTGTATGCTGCTATAAGAATATTATGGGAATTCTTAACCTAGGCTATAGGGTCAGGGATCTGAGCTCTAAAGAATAAGTTGGCATTGATTAGGTGAAGAGATGGAGGACACCTTATGGAAAAGCATTTGAGAAGGAGGGAACAGCCAAAGCAATAACTGTGTGACATGTATATTTAGAACTTGGCTTTCCATTGCCCTTCCTTTTGCTCCAGGTAATCTTCCCATTAGAAAGGTGACTTAGGGTGAGACCATAGAAAGTGGTGAGTGAATTACCATTCAGGATCAAGGTTATGAATAAACAGTAGCTTCACTTCTGCAAAACGTCTCCATGCTTGCTGAGAACACCACTATGCTCAGCAAGTGCTACAATTATGACTTATTTTCTTAAGAGGACACAACATGGATGACATGAATGTTAATGAATAAAGGCAAATGTCAGCAGCCTTTGTTCTGTAGGCTAAGGTGACACAGCTCTTCCCCATCATGCTGTAAGCTCCCTGAGGGAGACCATGTTTGTCTTCTTGATACCTGACTCCCAGCTGCCCAGAAAATCATCTGACCTATAGTTGGCATTTAATAAAAGTCGTTAGTGAATATTGATATTCTGAATTTATATCACTGTTTTAGCATGTATGAAATTAACTGAAAATACATCTTTTAGGACCAGAAGTTATTTCTCAAGTCCATGCTCTTGGGGAGGTTATTATAGTAGGTATCTAGAACATGAATCATGCATTTGACAAATATTTATTGAGCATTTGCAAGGCATGTGGATACAATGTAACAGCTGAGATAAGGATGTAGGTAAGTAATTATAATAAAACCTGGTGGATCTCCACACCTAAAGAAAATAGAAGAGAATTTTTAAAATTACAGTTAGTCTTTGCTCTTTGTGATTTCATTATGCCTGAGTTTTAGTTACTGAGGTTTAAACAACACGAGTCCCCCAACAGCACGGTTCAAACTGCAGTTACCACAGTACACTAACTGTGAGTAACTGCATAAAGGATAAACTTCATTGTTCAATCTTCAGTCTCAACAAACAACAGATGGGAAACAGTCAGTGACCGATCGTGTCACATTTACCAAGTCTGCCAGTGATTCACCTCTGAACATCTGTCCTTTAGTTTATGCACAGACAGCAAAGCATGTAGTTGTGTTGCCTTCTTGTCTTCAAGTCATAAACACGTGTGACATTTTCCAAAAATGAATATTTGGAAGGGAATTGGCCAACAAAGATCAAAGTGCAGCCAAGAAACTAAAAGTGATGATGCTGGAAGTAAAATTCAAAATAAATATAAACAGAGTTATAAAGGAAACAGCTGCCCATGAGAATGTGGATTGCAGATATGTGTATGCAGTTAGAGGCACTTAGTGAAGCCACATTGTCAACATAAATGAGGAAAGGGGGTTGTACTGAGAAAAACAAAGATGTCCTGGAGGAAGTGAGATGGGCAGATAGCCAAACCAAGCCAAAACCAAAACAAAGCTTCATGTGAAAGAATCCTTTAAAGATATGTCATAAGATATTTGGAAGCTGACTCAAACATAAAAAGAAATAGGGCAATTCAACAAGCCACACGAAAGATGCTTCTTCTCTATCATAAGTTATACAACAAGATGATGGCAATTCCCCTTAGCATTTCCTTTAGTGCAGGCCTGGCAGTGACAAATTGGTATAATTGACTGTTTTTCACATTAATTTGTGGGTATAGCTTTCCATATGAAGAGTGCTTTTCTTTCAGCATTTTGAAGATGCCATTCCACTGTCTTCCAGCTTCTGTCCTTTCTATTGAGAAGTCAATTCCCAGTCTTACTGTTCCTTGTTTGAAGGTTTTGTTTTGCTTTTTTCCTAGTTGCCTTTAAGATTTTTCTTTCTCTTTTGTTTTTAGCAGTTTTACTCTCATATGCTAGGAATTCATTTTGCTTTGGGTTTCCAGCAGTTCTTGAATCTATGTGGTTCCTAGTGTTTCTTAATGTATCTTGTCCATTTGGGGAAATTCTCAGTCATTCTCTCTTCAAATACTGTTTTTGCCTCATTCTCTCTCCTTTCCTACTGGAATCCTAAGAACACATGTAGATCTTTTCATTGCATTCTATATATCTCTTACGTACTTTTCCATATTCTCTATCTTTTAGTCTCTTTATCCCTTAGTCTAGGCATTTTCTTTTTATCTACTAGTTCACTAACTCTAATTCTCATGTATCTAATCTCTGTTAAATTTTAGTTCTTAGTTTCTGTATTCGTTAATTATAGAATTTGTATGTAATTCCTATTCACAGTTTTTTAGTTCTCAACAGAAACTTTCCATTTTGTTCTTCATATTCATAAACAGGTTTATTCTCTTGGTATTCCTAGCTATTTTGAATAAATGTTGAATACTGAGTATGAAAAATGATAAAGGTAATTTGAGGCTTTGTATGATGTTATCCTTTTCTAGAAAGAAAGAGAGAAAGGGCCACAGGGCAAATATCAAAGCCAGGGAACTTTCAGGGAAACATTTCAGCAAAAATGAAGACAAGAAGTTAATTATAACTGATTTTTTAAGAAGACAAAGATTTAAGGTGGTACTTCATATACTCTTTTAAGCAAAGCCTTCTAAGGAGCTTAAGAAAAAAATTTCACAGACCCTTTCTGTTAAATAATAGGGCTGCTATAAATATTAATTGTGTTATCCGATGGTAGTCCCACAGGGATTAGAAGGTAGAGAGAGAGACTTTTTTCAAAGATATTTTTGAGTGAGGCTTTTGTTTGGGAGAATGGTTCATAAATTCATACACAGGGAAGTTACCAGACCTTCAAAGAAATTGTATCAGCTTGCTTTGAAAAGGACAGCGACAGCACAAAATGAAGAGAGGCAGAAAGTAGAGTGAATATGATACTCAGTTGCAAACACAGGCCGTTTCTTATGGAAAGAGAAGGCTGGCTGAGAAGGTGAACCAAGAATCCGGAAGGAGAGTAAAACATCCTGGAAAATAACTGAGCCTTATTCAAGGAACTAGAAACATCTGGTTGGATTCCAAACTTGCTACGGACCAGAGACAGCTTCTACCTCCTGTTTCCCCGTTTTTAAAGAGGAGGACCTACAGTAGTTATACCTGTTCAGAATCATATGTTATGTGTCGGGCAGGGAGCAGATAGCTTATTTCCTTGGTTCATAGGTCTCCAGATCGGGAGGACCCATTCTCAAGGAGTCATACCTAAGGATTCTCCTCCACACTAGACCTAATTTAGATGACTAGGCTCTGGACTTCAAGTTAGTGTCACAATAAGAGGAGACTGGAGAGATTTAGGGGGGGGAAATGAGTGTATTTTGCAAGTAAGAGGAATCTAAATAATTTACATCCAGAAGGAAGATTGTTTTTTTTAATTTTTTTAAAAGAAGTCACAGATTCTTTGATAATTTTCCATTTAATGAGAGGCTCTATGCCCCCTCCTTTTCAGGGTTTTGCGTAGGTTTGTTACTACCTCAGCCAACAGGTATGGCAGAAGTGACACTATGTGATTTCTATGGGTAGGCCAGAGAGAACTATGCTGCCCACACCTGGTTCTGTTGGGACACCCAGTCTGGGAGAAGATACTAATAGCTGCCCTCTGAGAAGTCTGCCTGCTCCAGCATCACTATGCTGGAGAGTCCCATCGAGGTCCTCCGGGCAGCAGCCCCAGCTAAGCTCTTAGCCAACAGCTTCAACTGCTGGCTACATGAACACACCATCTGGGATGTCCAGTCCAGTTGATCCTTCAACTGAGTGTGGTCTCAGCCAACATCTGATCCCAAGCTTGTGAGAAAGTCTTACAGGGTCCCCCCATCTGAGCCCTTCTTAAATTCTAGACCCACAAAACAGTAAGCAAAATCAAAAATGAATTTTTTTAATCACTAAGGTTTGAGATAATTTGTTACGCAGCCTCAGTAACTGTGCATTACTCTAGGTGTGGGGCCCAGGAATCTGCATTCCAACATGCACACTTAAATCATACTTATGCACAAAAAAGTCTAAAACTTTTACCGCAGGGTGCCATGTGCACTGACTTGGGTTCCTTCCACTTCTCCTTACCACACTAGTGGAGGTGGCCAGAGAACAAAGAAATCATACCAACCTCTGTCTCTGGAAGTGAAAGACAATCCAGTACCTGCATAAGGAAATAATCTTATGACTAATAGGGAAGGCAACTCCAGACTTGCCTCCATTCTTTGATTTAATGTTCTGGGAAGAGATGGTTTTCTTTCGCAGACTGGGCCCCATGCTGTTAGCTCAAAATATCTAGAGCATAAAAAATTTTACTTCATTCTATTTTCACTCCTGCTGCTTCCTTGGGCCAATGAGAGGACAGAAAGCAGGGTTTAAGTCATTCATTATCCAAAGGCACTGCTGTGCCTGTCTCCGAGGAAAAGGAATTTACTGAAAGGGATTTAGCATTCAAATGGTCTTCCAGATAAATGAGAAGTTGAGTTACATTAGCATTTGCATGCAGAAAGCTCAATATTTTTCTAATGCTTTATAATCGTGTGTTGGTTATTTACAATCATGTGAATTGTGTGTTACAATCATTCATTAGTTCTTTTTAATGAACCTGCACACCTGGTAACTTTCAGCCCTAATCCCCATTGCTTTTATTTGCTTTCTGCCAGTGATTAGAGAGAGAGTGATACACAGGAGAAAGAGTGTGTTTGTCGGATAGAGAGAGACTAAATGCAGGTGGTGATGAGATTTGAGTTGTACACCTGGGCTCATTCATCTTCTTCCCTTTGGACTTTAAGGGAAAAAAAAGATTTTAAGTCTTAAAGGTAGTTCTTCTTTTCTAAGTCTCTAATTCTCCAATCTGGTGCTGATTTTCCTGAATGACAGGAGAGAAAACAAGATGGGAAAGTGTGTATACTAACAATATCTACTGTTTTCAATGTGATGTCCTTATAGCAAGTAATTTGCTATATTTAACCTTCTGTCTCTACAGACCTGAGTATATCTACCAAGTTACTTAAATGCTTAGCAAATAGCTTAGGTTCCTTTAATAGCATTGATCATTTAGTTGAACAACTCAGGCACAGTTACATTTGTTTTCTTCTTTTTTCATTTCTTTTCTTCCCTCCCAAGATATTTAGGCTGTCATAATCATACAGATATGATAATAGAATTGGACACAGAAAATAAAAGTATGCATTGATGGAGCAATAAAATTTTTAATCATCTGTATTTTTAGAACCAACACTTCACTGTCTACTTTATTGATCCTGAAAATCATTAAACATAATTTTGTGAGTAAAATAAGTTCCTAAAAACTGTTTCTTTTTTTTTTTCCTTTTTTCTTAGACATTTTTGGTTGTCACAAAAAACTGTTTCTTTATGTTTACATTCAAAACTTAAGCATAACAGATCAGAAACAAAGGTTGGGTAATAATGCTAATTGGAGAATTTCTTTTAAAAATCTTATTTTTAATCATTATTAAATAATGCACTACCTAGTTAAAACATGAAATCAAGAAATAGATGGCTTTGCTAATTAGTTATTAAACAATAGCAAGAGGAACATTTCAGCTTTGGGGAATTTTTTTTTCTGTAAATTATCATTTTCCTATTAATAAAGATATCTTTCCAAGATTTTCCAAATCATGGTGCTACTGAGTTTACTTAGTGAACTCCTAGCAACATCAAAAATCTGCCCACATGTGTGAAAGTATTTAGAAGAAAAAATTATTTGCCCTTCTTTCCAACTGAGATTTTGGGTCTGCACCTGTAAATATCTATTTGGATTTTTCACAAAAATAGAGAAAATGAGAGAGTAAGTATGTTTTGCATAGAGTAACTAAAAATGTTAGAAGAGAATTCCACATCCACAGAAAGGGTCATATGTGAGAAATGCTCCTAAGGATTATAAAGAAAAGGAAATTATATAAGAGATATTTAGTAACATTACTAGTGTGTTACTATAGATAGATGTTATAGTAACAAACTGTAGGAGAAAGAACCCTGGATTGGGAGTCAAGATACCTACCTCTACATAGATCTAATTGATCCTGGACAAAGAACTTCAACTCCCTGAATCTTGGAATCTTTATTATAAAACTATCAATTTGCACAACATGATCTCTCTGGTGGATTCTTATAATATTGATCCTAAGAAATGAAAGTTTAACTATAATGATTTCACTTGTAGGACATTTTGTAAATACTTACAAAAAGCAAAGTAACCAGTCCAGTTTGCATATACAGGTTGAGGCCAGCTGACAATGGGACCCTAATGATGTGACTAAACAATGAATTATTATGAGCAGTCATTTTCTCTTCATCTCTTGGTAGTCTTGGATGGATGTAATAAGCTTACTGCCATAATTATGATAGGGACAGGATTTCATCTTTTCTTAAGTCAGAATAGTATTCTCTTGTGTATATATATAATATTTTCTTTATCCATTTGTCTGTTGGTGAACATTCAGGTTGATTCCATATCCATATTGTGAATAACTCTGTAGTAAACATGGGGGTGCAGATATTCCTTTACCATTCTGATTTCCTCTCCTTTTGATAAATACCCAGTAGTGGGAGTGTTGGATTGTATGGCCGTTCTCTGTTTACTTTTTTTGAAAAATCTCCATCCTGTTTTCCCTAATGGCTGTGCTAATTTCCATTCCCACCAACAGTGTGTAAGAGTTCCCTTTTCTCTATGTCCTCACCAGCATATGTTACTTTTTATCTTTTTGATGATAGCTGCTCTATAATAGGTTGGGTGAGATGATATCTCATTGTGGTTTTGATTTGCATTACCCTCATGGTTAGTGGTGTTGAGCATTTTTCAAATATTTTGGTCCATTTGTATGTCAATGTTCAGTTCCATTGCACACTTTTTAATTAGACTATTTGTATTTTTACTGTTGAGTTGTTTGAGTTCCTTGTATATTCTGATATTAGTCTCTTATTGGATGAATAATTCGCAAATGTTTTCTCCCATTCTCCAGGTTGTCTCTTCACTTTGTTGATTGTTTACTTTGGAATTAGAGAGTAGAACTGTGGGTATTAGAGGATGGCAAGGGTAGCACAGAAGGAAGGATTTTGAGAGATTGGTTAATAAACATAAAATTTCAGCTAGATATTAGAAATAAGTTACGGTGTTCTACAGTACTGTAGAGTGAATATGGTTAACTATAATTTACTGCATATTTTCAAGGAGATGAGAATTTTGAATGTTCACAACACAAATGATAAATGTTTGAAATGATGGATATGCTGATACTATGATTTGATCATTACACATTGTATATACGTATGAAAATATTCTGTATCCTATAAGTATGTACAATTATATGTCCACAAAAAATAAAAGGAAAAAATACATTTAAAAAAATAGGGACATATGGCAAGCAGGTTGCTGTAGGGGCTGCTATTGTTATCTAATTCATCTATATAGTAAACCTATACATATTTAAGCTTTTCAAATTTTAGGACTTGAGAAAATATATAGAATGTGATTGATACATCTGATGAAAATAATCCTACCATAAGAATCAATAGGATAAGAAAAGTATTTATAAAGGAATATTTACATCAAAGAAACACACTTTGTATGTACTTTAAAAATAATGGGGGGTGTAGGCAAAATGAAACTGTTCTACCCTTTTTGTGTAATTATTCTTGTTTTTTTTTTCCTTCCACTATATTGTTATAGCTTCTTAAGTGGATTCCTGAACCCTTCCTGAGTTATTTTTATTCCAAGATAGCTGCCAAATTGTTGCTCTTTGTGGGGGTAATGAAGGCTGGGATCTCCTAATCTGCCATCTTGTTCTGTCTTTTAATGATTTATAAAAACTCTTTATTTCATTAAAAGAAAAATTACTCTTTTATTCATTCTGCCAGTTTGTCATTGGTACCTTTAATTTGTTTTATTACCATTTTACCACAAAATTAATTTTTTTAGAAGTTAAATGCATCAAATATTTTACCATTAGAGTTAATTCATTAATCAGCAAATTTTTTAAGTGCCAATTATGTGTCAGGTACTGTTCTAGGTGGTTAGGATAGATGCCTCAGTGAACAAAAAGGACAAATATCCCTGCCCTTGTGGAGTTTTATTCAAATGAAGGAGGGGGCATAAGCAATATGTATTGTAAATACCTGTAAATAAGTTATATAACAGAAGGAAACTGTATGGGTGTTCTGGTAGATTACATATTGCCCCAAGGCCTGCATAATGAACTACTCTGAGTGAAATGAAACATTGATGACTTACATTTTAGATGGATCTATCAGGCATAGAATAGAGGTAAAATGTAGGGGAACAAAAGTATAAACTAGAGATAGGTAAGGGACTATTGCAATCATCTCTCCAATGGCTTGGAACAGGGTGGTAGCAACAACAGTGGAGAAATTTAGGCAGATTCTGGATATATTCTGAATATATAAACTAACAGATTTTTAACTATTGTGGGTCTGTTAAACTTATCTACCTCTCTTGGGGTTAACTTTGCATATTGTATTTTGCTAGAAAATCACTCATTTTAGCCAGATATTATTTTTTTTTTTTGCTTAGAATTTTTTCAAGTACCATATAATTCTCTTTACCTGTACTGTATCCTAGGGTGTTTCCCTCTCTTCATTTGTATCTATATTCTGAATATATAAACTCACATAGTTTCCTGATCATTTAAGTGTGGCATGTGAGAGAAGAGAGTTGTCAAGGATAACTCCATGAATTTTGGCCATGATTTATAACTAGCATGTTGGAGTCATAATTATGAGATGGTGAAGGATGTGTGTAGGGTAGGTTTTAGGGATAGATTCAGTTCAGTTTTGGACATGCTGAGTTTTCACTGTTAACCCTATAGTTAGGAGAGGTATCACACATGCAGGTAGACTTATGAATTTAAAGATTAAAAGGGTAGTTTGGCCTGGAGAAATAGATTGTGGAATAGCCAGGTTGTGCAAAATAATACTTAAGGAAAATAGACTGGATGATATCATTAAGCAAGTGAATGTTGATAAATATAAGATGATAACTGGAAACTGAGTACTTCAACTTTGGGAGGCTAAGGAGAAATTGAGGAAATAGCAAAGGAGACTGAGGAGTAGGAGGTAGTAAGTTGGGATGAAAACCAAGAGCATGTGGGGCCCTATAACCAAAGTGAACTATGTGTGTCAGAGAGGAGGTGGTGATCCGCTGTGTCACATGCTGATAATAGATCAAGATGAGGATTGAGAATTGTTCATTGGATTTGGCAACGTGAAGGTCATTAGTGCCATTGAGGAGAGGAGTTTAAATCAAATGGTGAAAGCAAAAGCCTGATTGGAATGGGTTTAACAGAAAATAAGAGAAGAAATGGAAATGGCAAACATAAACAATTATTTCAATAGGTTTTGCTGCAGAAGAGATAGGAATAGAGAATTAGCTGGCTTGGCAGAGAAAGTGAGGTTAAGAGGGTTCTTCTTTTTAACATGGGAAATCACAGCATTTAAAAATGCTGATGGGAAAAATATCTAGTAGAGACAGGGAAATGATAATGTGAGACAGAGAAAAGGGAGAATTGCTTGAGTGATCTTTGAAGGCCAGGAGAAAGAGTTTAGTATTGAATAAGAGCCTGGAAGCTCATCTGAGTATGTGGAACCAGATGCTCAAAGGTGGGTAGTGTGGTTTTGCGAGCCTGAGAGTTCTCTTCTGAGCACTTCAATTTTCCCCAGTGAACTAGGAAGAAAGATCTTGAACTCAGAGTGAACCTGGTGAAGCAAGCTTTGGGGGTTTGAGAACAGAGGAGAAACAGAAAGAGAGATGTGAAATAGTGCCCCAGAGAGCAGGAAAGTGCATAAACTAGGAAACAAAACCCTTAAAAATGGTGGCCTGAAACCACAAAAAGCCAAGAGAGAAACACAGAATCCAAGAACATGTCATCTAAATAGTGTAAGAGACTTAAAGAAAAGCAAAATCCAATTAAAGGAGCGAAGAGTGTCAGACACTGGCTTTATGATGGAATACAGTCTCATCATAACTTGAGAATTCAGTATTAGATGACTTGAATCTTAGGGATGTTGGCTGCAGACTAAGCTCACTTAGAGGACATGGATTTGAGTTTCCTGTTGACCTAAACATTTCAAACCGGGCTTGCTTATTATCGTACAAAAAATTGCCTTGGCTCTCTGCAGCTCCAGATCTCCTGAGTTTCTGGTCAATATTCATTTTTAGTCAACTGAAATAATATCCCCTATAAATCTTTTTTGGTTAAGACTATCTCAAAAGAATTTTGATTGACACATCGCTCTCTTAGTAGGAAAGTCTATTTTAACTTTGGGGAAATGTAAAATTAATGTAGAAATGGTGAAGTAAATATAACCGATAACAATGGAGCTTTTGTTTTAAGGATTTACCTGCATGAATGTGACCTAGTAGAGCCAGAAACTAGCCTCGTGGTTCCAATATAACAGTCAGCTAAGCTATACTTTGATCTAGAATTGCCGTTGTAAATGGAAATGTTAGTGAAATAATCTGGAATATTGTCAATAGCATATAATTTCCCACACTTAAAAGTTTGACATTATATTTATAAGGTTTATTTAAGTACTCATGGAGTTTTCATATGTTAATAAGACCTTTGAGAGTCTAAAAGTCTAGCTGGATATATTAAATTTATAAATGCAGTTTAAGATGTTAGAAAGTATAAGTTGGTAAGCAAAAACTTTCTTAAAGTCAATTAATTAATAGACTAATACAACTATTTTTTTAAAACTTCAGAAAGAACTAGGACCTAGGTTTTTGAGTTTGTAACTAAAATTGAATATAATTTTTAAAATAAATTATTCTTGATACCATTTTTGCTCTCAAATCAATCTCAAAATTCTCATTGACTTTTTTTTGTGGTTTATGAGTTTTTCTCGGATACCTCTTGCGTTCCATGCAATTTAGTTTGAAGTGAAGTCAGGGAGGGACACAGTGTTTTTCCACTTGGTGAATCGATGATTATGCCACCATCTTTTCACACCTGACTTGAACCTTCGTTATGTACTAAATTCCCAGATATGTTTGTCTATTTCTTAACTTTCTATTTGTTTTTATTGTTCAACCTATTTCATCCATTATCTATAAATATTTTAATTTTTCTCATTCTGTAATATTCTATTTTCTCATAGGATAAGGCTGTATTTTATTTTATAGAACTTTTCCAGATATTCTCACATGTTTATTTTTCAGATGATCTTTAGTATCATTCTGTTAAGATAAAAAATGTTTAAATGGTACTATTTTAATTTGAAGAACATTGAATTTGTAGTTTATTACACACTCCTACTTAAATCAGGAATAGTGCTCTTTGATATTTATTGAGATAATCATTAATGTAATGAATGATATTAATTTAAGTTGAAATAATCTTGTATTCTTGAGATAAATCCTACTCAATTGTGAGTTGTCATTCTTTAAATTTAGTGCTGATTCCTGCTTGCTGATATTTGGAGATATTTTCCATTTTCGATAATTTTCTCAATTATATTGACTATTGTGGTTCTGTTAAACTTATCTACCTCTCTTGGGGTTAATTTTGCACATTGTATTTTTCTAGAAAATCACTCATTTTAGCTTGATATTAATTTTTTTGCTTAGAATTTTTTAAAGTACCATATAATTCTTTTTATCTGCACTGTATCTTAGAGTGTTTCCCTCTCTTCATTTGTGTCTATTGATGCTTTCTCCTGTTTTAAATTATTAGTGTACCCATTGGCTTATCTCATCATTTTTCTTTGGCTGGTCATCGTTCTTTGTTTTAACTCTATTTCAATTATCTTCCTCTTTGGTAATCTTCTTCTTGGCAATTTCTTTCTATTTATTTATAACTCCTTTATTTTTGCTTTTATTAGGTTTAGTTTGTGGGGATTTTTCCTGAGCTCTTAATGCTAAAAACAGAATTTATTTGTTTCAGTCTTTCTTGTGTGATATGTTTGTCTATGATTTCTTCCACTGAGTGTAGCCTTATTTGTGTTCATAGGTCTTACTTTTTTCATTATCATTATTTTCTACATAGTCTCTGATTATATTTCAGTTTCACCTTCAACCAAAATTTAAGTGGGAATTCTTTGCATTTTCCAAGTGGCTGGTTAATAATACTTTATTCTAAAAGAGAGACCTATAATTAAACATCAATTGATTTATGCTTCTTGGTCCTAATAAATGAATATTATGGTAACATATGTTAAAAACTTCTGGAATTAGTAGTATAGATCTCTTTATGTTTACATGATGCCAACACGAATGTAAATTAAAGAAAAAGTTTAGGAGCAAAAACTTTTTCCCCAGCCGGGCGCGGTGGCTCACGCCTGTAATCCTAGCTCTCTGGGAGGCCGAGGTGGGCGGATCGTTTGAGCTCAGGAGTTCGAGACCAGCCTGAGCAAGAGCGAGACCCCATCTCTACTATAAATAGAAAGAAATTAATTGGCCAACTAATATATATAGAAAAAAATTAGCCGGGCATGGTGGCACATGCCTGTAGTCCCAGCTACTCGGGAGGCTGAGGCAGCAGGATTGCTTGAGCCCAGGAGTTTGAGGTTGCTGTGGGCTAGGCTGACGCCACGGCACTCACTCTAGCCTGGGCAATAAAGTGAGACTCTGTCTCAAAAAAAAAAAAAAAAAAAAAAACTTTTTCCCCACCCAAGCAAAATATCATTAGTGAAAATGTATGCATATAAATTGGCTGTTCCTCCTCAGAATTTAAATTTTATTTTTCAGTGAAAATACAATTTGCAGTTCTAAGGTATTTGAAGGAAAAATAATATATTATTGGCCACCAGGGTAAGTCTGGAGATTATGCCTAGCAGAGCTTTGGACCACTGTTTCCGAGAGGCAGCGTGTGAATTCAAACTTCATCCTTTTGTGGCCCTTGAAAGAGTTGAAAATTAATCTGACAGTCTGAATCCTATTAAACTCTAATTTCTAGGCTTCCTACCAATTCTTCCCACTTCCTAATTTGCTGCCTCCTGATGAGCATGTTAAAACACAGAAGAAAGAAAAATAAATTCCTATTTTTTTTTCTACCTTGCACTGATGATAATTTTAGCATTTTAAAGATTCAATTAGTATCACATCTATAATATTCCTAATGTAAAAGAATAATAATCCCTGAAATTTTTTCCTGTTTTTACCTTTGAAATCCAATTATCTTATTCCTGGATGTTCACAGTCACTATCTTCCTCAGTTAGAAAAATAAATTGCTATAAGTGTTTTCATTCCCCTGGGACTTTAAGAAGACAAGATGCAATTAATGCCTTCATAGTCTATAGACAAATGAGGGAAAATAATTCTTTCCTTTCTGATCGGTAGCTCGGTGCCCCAGGTGACTTCTCTGGGCCTCGGGAAGGGAGCATCCTTCTGCTGAGAGGAGGACCACAAAGGCATAACATCCAGAAAACATTAAAGGACTAAAATATTTTTGCTGAGATTGTTTCACTTGAAATAAAAGTCATTTTGACATTTTTGTCTAGGCTCCAGAATCTCTTCTAACATTACTGAAATAGATTACAAAATTAGAAGTTACATTTAGTTACATTTTAGTAACTAAAGCTATTAATGTTTCTCCATAGCCAGAGAGATATATTTGAAGATATTGGAAATATTCCACAGTGACCCAAGTGTTCCAAAAGCAATGTGTGTGTGATTTCTCAGAAATTGGGGTTAAATCACGGTAAGACTTTTATACCAAGGGAAATCCTAACAAGATTCGGTCTCATGTGTCCAAAGTACAATTATCTTCTTAATATAGCCATAACTTTTGATCATCTCAGGTTGGCAAAAGACGACCCAAAAACCACTCTGCTTTTCTATACTTGCATTTGATCAAAGAATAGAATGAAATGAAAAGGCTGTTTGTAATATTCCTTAACATTTGCTGGTATTTAGTTAAATTGTGTCCCCCACTAGAAATACTGACAGAATATTTTCTGGAGGTGAGGCAATTAAATAGGTACAGTGCTTTTTCTGCACCTAATTCCACCCTTTGACGGCAGGCAGAGACCACTGAAGAGGACAAGAGTGGCAATGATCATGGTGATCTTGTGATGGCAGTGTGGTAACTCACATGTACCATGCTCGTCCTGTATTCTATGCATCCTGCTAAGTTCTTCATCTTAAGTAGCTGATTAAATTGCACAGTACCATGTATGTTCTGCTTGGCGTGCAAAGCAGATGCCATATAACTGAATAGTACACAGTGGTCATGTATGAAATATTGAATAGATACAATGGGTAAAGATTCTCAGAGATGCAAACTAGAACAAAGGCACAATGCCTTCAACATTGCATCTTCCATACAGAACCATCAGTCAGTTATGCTACCCATACTCCAGGGCGAGAGGCACATGTTCATGGCTACCACTGAGACCAAGGGCAGAGATCAGCTTCAGCTTGGTATTTACCACAGACTAAAAGACAGTACAATTTATTCATGTAGTCATTCATTCATTCATATTGTGCATGTATGTGCAAGATACTATGCCAGTTTCATGGGAGAGTCAAACACAAATAATGGCACAAGTAAATGCAAAATTATAGCTTGACAGTTGCCATGAAGACAAGTTTCACAATGATATGATAGTATATAATAGAAAAATCTAACCTAGCCATGGAGTTGGGGAAGGCTTTCCTGAGGAAATTACATTTGAGCTGAGGTCTGAAGGATAAGTAGTCATTAACTGAGGAAAGAACAAGCAAAGGGCAGCATGTGCAAAGGCCCTGTGGTGGAAAGAAGGAATACATATATGAAAGTTGTGTGAAACCTTGAGTTCAGCTTTGAACAGGTTGAGTTGGAGCTATCTTTGAGATGTTCAAGATGTGGGTTCTGGATATTAGTAAAGCTCAGAGACTGTAGATATATCTTTGTGAGTCATCTGCAAATTGGGAGTAACTAAAGCCGATGGCACGAAACAAAGAGTCAGTTTGCTACATGCACACACAGACACACACACAGACACACGTTCAATTTTATGCTTTAAACATTTATCCTGTATTTGGGTGGAGGCAACTCCAAACTTTCCACCTATTTCCAACTTCTTAGATATAAAAATAACATACTATTATTTTTTCAGCCACTATTTTCTAAAGCACAAGGTACCAGGTATCTCTTTGCCTCACAGACATTTTATGAATATCTTTTATGGTGAAGAAAATGGGCTCAAGGTTGAAAAAATAGTTATTTGCCAGTTTACTATTCTATTTATATGAAGAAATTTATAATGTTTTAGGTATTTTCTCTGTAATCAATACAATATGAATAAAGAACAGCCAAATGATTATTATATTCAAAAAGTTGTTAGCAAACTTTCCATTTTAGAATCTTGGTTCTTCCAAATTTGGGTTTTGCTTTGAAATTTTCCTTAGCAAGTTCAAATATGGAATCCATTCTCATGGCTAAATAAGATGTGAATGGTGACTACGTGCGCTTTGATAAATTGTTCATGCCCAGGGATTTTTGTGCTGAAGGTCACCCTCACCATTTTAATGTATTAAGGGACAGTTATGTGCACATGCTATGGTCACTTCCTGAGTGTACAGGAGCCTGCAGTAAGTTGGTTTGTGATTTAATGATTTTTATGAGAATGAAATAAGCATTTGATCTTTGGATTTGATCAACCTCTATCTGCAGCTGCGCCTCAACTAGCAATTACTTCCTCCCTGGGCTCTTTGCCCAGGCAAATGGGGTTTGTCCTTGTTTCATGTCTCACTGACTTCCCTGATAATAGACATAGTAACTGTTTGAACTATCGCTTCCTCCGGATTTCACAGCTCTAAAAATTTAAGAAAGGGTTTTTTTTTTCCTCCTATCATTTTTTTCCTATCACAATACAACACTTCCTCTAATAATACACTTTGGAAGCTAGTTCATTTGCTTGCCATAAAAACTTAAAAGCGACCGCTTGAGAACTGCTCTTTACGATAGGATACAACCTAGAGTAACGCTTTTATTTCAAAAGAAAAATACAAGATCAGGATGGTGGGGTAACACTCATGTCTGTTTATTCACTTCTTTCCTATTGATAATGTTTCAAGAGGCTTGCTACACATGGTTGAAATCCACCATACTCTTTAGCTGCCAACCAAACTTTGCTTAAGGCAGTCTTTCTTTGTATTTAGTGCTCAATAATTAAAAGCATCATTTCTATTTTACAGTGTATTGTTTTCTCCTTCAGTGATTGTTTCAATGTAATTTTGAATGAAATAGGACCTGTGTCTCACCATTTTTCATGTGTATTCAGCGGTTTCTGATTTCGAATGCACCACATTAGACAGATTTAGCTTTGCAAATGGAGAAGTTAATAAGATACATACAGTATTTATCTTCTCTATCCATGTTTGCTAAAGCCTATCTGTATTCTGAATGGTATAATTTCCCTACCTTCCTCATTAAGATAATAGCATAATTAAAATGGTAACTACCCAATAGCAACAGAGAAATGTGTTGCCAGCTTCAATCTTACCTGTAATTATCTGGTAAAATGACTCTATTCACCAAATCTTGTTCGTTATCTGGTAAAATGGCTCTCACTGCTCCCTTATCTCTATGTATTTAGTAGATGAAGGCCTGGGATCTTTAATCCAAGAAAATTAAATCTGCCCCTGACTGTCATATTGATGTACCATCTGTTGTTCCAGGTGCTTGCCTGGTTTTTAAGAGCTGAGAAGTGAGCTATCTTCCAACTCGCCTGCATAGGTGGAAGTTTTCACAGATGCTGTGCTTGACTCTTCAATTCAATATATTTACACAACTTGCAGGGAAGCTGTAAGCCATGTGGGTCCATCACACGCAAGGACTACAGGTGTTTTAAAGGTGTGCAAAATGGGATATAGTTGTCACCAACTTGAATGCAATGATAATTTTAAAATCCCATCAGGCCAATAGAAAAGCACAATAAGAGATCCAAAGAAGTATTTTGTGGGCTGAGAAAACTAGATGTTTAATCAATAAATATTTGATTATCCCTGATGTATTTTAGCTTAGTGAAAAGCTAACGGGAATATTTTATTCAGTAAGTTTTAAAAAAGGTCTATTAGGTAGTATTTTATTTGGAGGTCTTAGAACATAAGTTTGAAGTTTTGGATTCAAGTACTGCATTATTTCCATATAAAATTTATTGAGATACACACACACACACATATGAAAGTACAAATATCATAAGTGTACAGCTCAATGGGTGTTCAAAACGTGAACATACCACGTAACTCAGGAGCCCCTTCCTGCCTCCTTCCAATAGTTGATTTGGGAGGCGAAAAATTTTTTTGAATGGTTTATTGAATTATAACATATGCATATAAAAGTGCAAAAATGATAAATGTATAAGTTGCATTTTCACAAACTGACAACACCCAGAAATCCAAATCAAGAAACAGAATTTTCCAGCATCCCAGAAGTACTTTGGCTCCCCATAAAACCACCACTCTCTAGCAAGGCTACCCACTCCTGACTTCCACCAGTCTACTTTGATTTGCCTATTTTTGTACTTTGCATAAACCGAATCACGTTGCACACACTCTCGTGTCTGAAATCTTTTGCAATGTTACACTTGTAGGAATCATCCATATTGTCACACATGGTTCTAGAATAGTTCATTCCTATTTCACTGTGTGGCTATACCACAGTTTATGTGCCCACTTATTGTTGGTGGGCATTTGGGTTCTTATAAATAGTGAAAACCCCATTTTTAACCTTTCTCTAAAGTTTAGTATGAATTTTACTTCTGTGCATTTTCTGACAACAGAGCACAAGATCTTTTCCTTCCCTTAAAATGCTCTTGTCATCCTGGGAGTTAGTTCTCTCCACAGTAAATCAAAGCCTTCATACCCTAGTTCTAAGAATGTCTGGCCTTCTGATTTTGGGGTCTGAGAGGAGCTCATTTTATTTCTCTGTGCATTTAATTGATAAATCATCATAGGACTATAACATTTTAAAGCAATTAACTATAACTCATTTGTGGAGTCTGTTGAATTTAGTAGAATATAATCAGGAATCACCTTTAACTTCTCAGTTATTACCTTCAATACGTGGATGTTTTTCCTTTACTCTTTAACTCCATAGTTTTCTCATGTATAAATATTAAGAAGCCTGGTCTGTTCTAATTCAAAACTTCAATCTCCCAGGCAATTAAACCTCCTCCCTTCCCTATCCCCAGCTCAGGCTTCACGTGTGTCATCAGGACACTTTCAAGAGACGTGAAAACCGTCAGGCACCAGGATGCAGCCACTCGCTGCCTCCCCTCTGCTCTGCATCCCCGCAGGCTGGTGCTGCCTGGGGCTGGCTGGTGGCCTTGGCAGATGCACCATGCTGGGGCCAGGCCTCGTGTGCTGGTCTGGGCCCACACTTGCTGCTCAGCCGCCTGCTCCTGTCCTCCGGCTGCACTGCTCGCATGATCATGATTGGGTACTTTGTGAATCCCACTGTTGCTGATTGGATGTTAAAGCTTGTTGCTGATTGGATGCTTTTTGAGTCCTACCAAGGGTATAAAAGCTGGAGGAGATCAAGGAAGGGGGGTCAGAGGTCAGAAGTTGGCGGAGCCTGCTAGTGGAATAAAGGCTGTTCTCTGACTCTACGCTTGGTTCTTTCCCCAGTCAAGAGCTGTTGCTGTTGACTTGCTGGAACAGAAGGATGACATGATCTGTTCTTTCATCTTCCTTGTTCCCTCACTCTTTTTTTTTTGGCTCCCGATCTTCAAATGTTGGTTTAATGTGTGAAATTTTGAAAAGAGGGAAAGAGGCAAAGAGTGAAAGAATGATCAAAAGGAAAAGAGGTAAAGCCTTTCTTACTTGGCTGATGGTGTTTACCATTCTCTCTCAATTGTCAGTCTCTGTCGTGGTAGTCACCAAATTCTGGGTCTTTTGTAGGGTGCATAAGTGTGTTCTTTGGAGATCCCAGTGAGGTTATCTGATTCAAGTGATGTATTTTCCAGCTGGCCTTTTGGAGCACCCCCTTCAGTGGTTTCTCTCCTCAGGAGTCCCCTTGCCTTGGTAGGTAGCTCTTGGTTAGCGTTCACCCAGCATGGTGGGGTTGACCCGATACTCAAGAATCCATTCTTCTTTGCCAACTGCAAACCATGGAAATGTACCTGCTGGGCCCTCTTTTCCCTTCCTGCCATCATGAAAAGCTCTAGTTGATAAATATAGTGCCCTTTTAACAGGTGCTGCAAATACTAGGGGAAATAAAGGGTAACAATTACAACGCTCCCTTGCGTGAATTTATTTCAAAAAATCCCTTCCATCAATCTCTAGCCCTCTTTTATTCAGCTCAGGATGGAGTGGCAGTCACTGGACTTGCTTTCCTATCTTTATTCATAGCTGCTAGGGAAGTATCAAGCATCTCTCTTTAAAATGTGTACTCATGATCCATTGATCTCCGTTTTGAAGCCTTAGCCAAAATTTTTAAGCAACAGGAATAAATCTAGTTAACATCCTGTTATTTAAGAGCAGAGACAAATTTAAATTAGGCTTATTTATGGAATGCCTACACTACCCAGAGCCACCTCAAATACGTTTGGAGAAAAAGATGGGTCTAGCTAGCGGGTTAAAAAGGTAAAAAATCTTTATACCCAACACTGTTCTAGACCACATGGAGACTACAAGCCATTTGAACTCTTATTGAGCTCTTGATCAAGCTTGAAGGGCAAGATTTGCATTCTTAGAACTATTAGCTCATCATGATTTTGCTCTAAAAAAGGGAACATGCAATGGTAACAGATAAACCATTACTCAGAAGTTAAGCTGAACACAAGAGTGCATTAGCCATCACCCTTCTCGTTTCTGAGGAGCTACTGCTTTGTACTTTGTGGGTTTTGTCTCAAATGGGCAGGCCAGCTGTCTGGGAGCAATCTCCAATCAAGGAAACACTGTATTCTGTATTGAAACACCAAGAATGACAATCAGCATAAGAGGGGAACCGTAATATTGAGTACAGGGAGGAGAACCTTTCTTTTTTTCTGATTTAAATCTTTACCATGTAAGATTGATCCTTTTGATCTACCTCAAACTTCTTCACCAAAGAATCTCTTAAAGTGGAAAAGTATAAATGATTGATGACCCTTCATGTTTCTAAGGGCTTAGTTTATAGTAGGCTATCACAAATTTGAAATGTCTTTGATGATTTCTATTTTATTTTAAAAAATTATTTGAACTCCTACAATCTGCTATGGTTTGCATATTTGTCCCCTCCAAAACTCATGTTGAAATTTAATCTCCAGTGTGGCAGTATTGAGAGGCCTTTAATGGGTGATTGGGTTGTGAAAGTTCTACTCTCATGAATTAATCCACTAATGGATTAATGGGTTATCGTGAGAGTGGGGACTGGTGGCTTTATAAAAAGAGGAAGAGAGAGTTGAGCTAGCATACCAGCCCCCTGGCCATGTGATGCCCTGGGCCACCTTGGGACTCTGCAGAGTCCCCACCAGCAAGAAAGCCCTCACCACATGTGGCCCTTTGACCTTTGCCTTCTCAGCCTCCATAACTATAAGAAATCAATTTCTTTTCTTTATAAATTACCTGGTTTCAGATATTCTGTTATAAGCAACAGAAAATGGAGTAAGACAGTATCTCTGATGTTTTATTATCGTTAAAACCATGACTTAAACTATTTGCCATCAAATGAGGATGTAGCCCTGTGTATTATACCCACTGGCAGACTACTACTATATACCCTAAGGGTTATACTTATTTCAGTTTGAGATGATAAATGCTATTCTCTTGGGTTATAGTTTCTAAACTGCTTTTAAATGTAAATAACACTTCATTAGAGTTATGAAGTTCCTTGCTTTTGAAAGTTAGCAAAGGAGCCCCAGACACCCTATATAGTACCCAGAATCCCATTTTAACCACAAGTGATATAAACATGAATATCTCATGAAGAAAAGTATGATGATAACACCTGACATTTCAGTAGACCTAAATTTTCACAGCAAAACCATGTACCCTACTCCTCATAGATATATCTCCTACTATTTATCTCATAACCCTGTTGCATAGAGGAGGATTAAGATTTCTACTTGAGAGTTAAGGAAACTGATGTTTGCATTGATTAAGTAACTTGCCTGTTCTTACAACTGAGAACTTACTAGCTGGTGAGTTCATGAGGGCACAGACCTTGTCTATTTTGTTTACCACTTTATCTTCAGCCTCCAGCACAATGCCTAACAAACATTAGGAACTCAATAAATGCTTAATGAATTAATTAATCTCCAGACTTCTAGTGCTAACCTTCTTTCCCTACACAGAGTACTGAGTAATTCTTGCCAAAAGAAAATGGCAGAAAGAAAGTCAGTTGGGAAACCAAAGCAAAATCAGTCCTCTTTTCCAATTTTCTAAGGACTGGCCCTGAAATTCTTTGTAAGAATGGAAAACAAAATGATACCATTCATTTTCTCTTCTAGAGCTGAGCTTTTTTAGCTGAATTGGTCACGAGTCTTTTTGTTAAGTGGCTTCCCTTATCTTGGCACAACAGTTAGGGCTAAAAGTACAGGTGCTAAATGGGCATGAAAAAGAATGACTTCCTAGGGTTTTTGATGTTTCTGAACAACTTGGATTGAAAGGGGGGAATTCTGTACAGTGAACTTAAGGACACCTGCATCAGGGTCAGCCTTGAGAGCAAACAGTCCAAGGTCTTATTCAAACTAAACTAAGCAACAAACTCTTAGAGACGTGGGCAGAAATCAGCAGTGATGTGCTTCCATGTCCCGGATTTGCCATTGTTGTTCAGTGCCATGACGATGGCATAGTGGCAGATGTGGGGGTGGGGTACTGAGGAAGAGAATAAAAATTCATACAAAGAAAATGATGTAAAGAGATCTGTGAGCAGAAGGAAATGATTTTATTCATACCTTGGAGTAGATTAAAGAAACACTTTGGTTGCTAAGTACTAATGAAGGTTAGAGATTGTCCTTTTTCCACTTAGAGAAAAAGGCATCACTTCAACTTCTTGGTTTACACCATGATGGAAACCATAATCATTGCAAATTGAACAGTGAAGACTGTAAGTAGTTGAACCCGAGTGTCAGGGACCTGTGGGAATCCACCACTGATCTGCTAAACCATCTAAACTCTTGTTTCCTTGGCTTGTGTCTGCAGGAAAAATAGACCTGACTTCTCATGCTGTTCTGAAGAATTCAATGATAAAATATAAAGGCAAGCTCTTTGTAAATGGTAAAGCTCTTGGATGATTTTACTGTGATTGTCTCCATTCCTGTCATTAACCACTGTAGACAGCAGCATCAAAGAAGCAAGGGCTGGAAGGAGGAAGGTGTGAAATAAAGCCAGTTAGCCCAGGTGTGACTTTGACTTACATCGAGAACATTTTTGCAGATGAATAACTAAAATAAAATGGCACTCACTTGACGTGCCAGGCTAATTGCTAGGTGCTTGGTTGCTTTATTTCATTTCATCCTCTCAACTATACAACAGCCATGTTACACATAAATAAATGGAGATTTAAAGGGGTTAAGTTATTCACCTATGGCCGCATATCCCTTAGGAGAGAGCTGGAATTTAAACCCAGACATCTGACTCCAGAGACATCTCCCTGAGGTGCTACGGGGTGTGTACCTATGGCATTAGGTTGCATAGATCAGTTGACTGATGGTAACATTTTTAAGCCTCTTTAATGGTGAAATATAACATATATGTTGAAAATACATAAAAATACAGAGCTTAATGAATTATTATAAGGGAAAAACTCATCAGGAAATAGAACATTGTAGCCACCCTAGAAGCATGTTGCTTTCCAATTCTTATTCTCTCCAAAGGTAATGACTATCCTGGGTTCTGTAGTAATTGTGTTAATGGTTTCCCCATGCAAGTTTGCATCTGCTAAACACTGTAGATTAGGTTTACCTATTTTTTAACTTCATGTAAATGGAGTCATACATAATTTTTTTGTTTGGCTTCTTTTGATAATGTTTATGAGATTTCATTCATCTTTTCATGTAACTATTTTGCTCATCTTCTCTGCTATATATTCATTCTAAGAATGTATCACCACTTATTGCCAATGGATATTTGTGCCCTTTATAGTTAAGGGCTATTATTCAAATATGCTGCCATAAATATCTTTGTCTCTGTCACTTATTATACATATGCATGACTTTCTGTTGAGTATATGCTCAGAAATGGAATTGCTGGGTCGGTGGATATGCATAGTTTTTTTTTTTTATTTCAGAGTATTAGAGTACAAATTCTTTGGTTACATAAATTGCACCGCCTGAGTCAAAGCCAGACACGTGCCCATCCCCCAGACAGCACGCACAGACCGTCAGGTGTGAGTTTACCCATCCCCTCCTCCTCCCCACCTGTTACTTCCAAATGTGCGCATAAGTTTCGATCAATTAATACCAATTTAATGGTGAATATATGTGGTGTTTGTTTTTCCATTCTCGTGATACTTCACTTAGAAGAATGTTTATATTAATAGCACAATTCTCAATTGCAAGGACATGCATAGTTTATTTTGTTAGATACCACCAAATTGTCTTCAGAGTGGCAGTACCAATTCATATTTCCACCAGCAGTGTATAAAAGTTCCTGTTGCCACAAATCAATTCCTATTCTGTCTTTTTAATTTGAGGCACTCTGGTGAAGTACATAGTGGGTATTCATTGTGGTTTTAATTACCATTTCCTTTATTACTAATGAGGCTGGATATCATTTCATGTACAGAGTCATCTAGATATTGTCTTTGGCCAATTACCTGTGCAAGTGTCTCATCCTTTTTTTAAAATTGGGTTATCTGGCAGACTTTATATACTCTGCATATAAGTCCTTTTTATTTATTTTACAAATATCCTCTATCACTCTGTGTCTTGGTTATATTTTTTAACTTTCTTAATGGTGTCTTTTTAAGGACTATAATTTCTTAATTTTTATGCTGTACAATGTATCAAAAATGTCCTTTTTGGTTAGTGCTTTTTGTGTCTTTATTTTAAAATTGTCTCCTTTTCTGAATTCATGATGGTAGTCACCTAAATTATCTTCCAAAATATTTATTGTATTACTTTTTTTTTTCTTTTATTTCATCATATTATGGAAGTACAAATATTGTTAGGGTTACAAATATTGCCCCTGCCCCCTCCCTCCCCCCGATATGTCCAATCCCCTGGTGGTGTGCATCACACACGTTATGGAAGCATATACCCCTTTCCTCCTCCCCACACCTGCCTGCCCACCACCTGTTAAAAACCTTTCATATTTATATCAACAACCCACTGTAATTGTTTTGTTTGTGTGTGTATGGTATGGGCTAGAGGTTTAGGTTTTTTTTCACATTGTATCCAGTTTTCCTAGCACTACTAATTGAAAAGATCATCTTTCCTCATCGCTCCAAAGTGCAACCTAATTATAAACCAAGTGTCTTCATATATGTCGGTATGTTTCTGAGTTTTCTTATCTGCTCCATTAGTCTATGGGTCTATCCTTACAACGGTACCTGTAATTACTGTCATTCAAATTACTGTCCTTTTATAAGAAGTTTTCATGATATAATTGGTTAACCTTGGCCTTTTGCATTTTCATATACATTTTAGAATAAGTTTGTCAAGTTTCACAATAGGACATTTGAGATTTTTACTAGAATTACACAGAAGCTAGAGATCAATTTAGGAATAATTAAAATCTTTTTTTTTTTTTGAGACAGAGTCTCACTTTGTTGCCCAGGCTAGAGTGAGTGCCGTGGCGAGAGCCTAATGGTGAGAGCCTAGCTCACAGAACCTCAATCTCCTGGGCTCAAGCGATCAATCCTACTGCCTCAGCCTCCCGAGTAGCTGGGACTACGGGCATGCACCACCATGCCTGGCTAATTTTTTGTATATATATTTTTAGTTGGTCAATTAATTTCATTCTATTTTTGGTAGAGACAGGGTCTCGCTCAGGCTGGAGTCTCAAACTCCTGACCTTGAGGAATCCGCCCACCTCGGCCTCCCCAAGTGCTAGGATTACAGGTGTGAACCACCTCGCCCGGCCTGATTTAGGGATAATTAAAATCTTTACAAAATTGGGTATTTCAGTCTGTGAACGTTGTATATTTCTCCATTGGTGAGGAGCAGGGTAGGAAGATTTTCTTTCATTTCTGTTAGTAATGTTTTCTAGTTTTCCATTTGTACCTTCTTCCTAAATAATCCAAGTAAGTGCCTTAAAATACTTTTAACATCTTTTATCTCCTTCCAACTTATGTGCTTTCATTGTCATACATTTTTTTATTATAAATCACACAAGATAATGATTAAATAGCCAATATTCATTTGGATTTGGATTTGTCCATATTTTGTCAAATTTCTTAGATTTCTTGGATATCTCGATGTTTCCCATCTCCAATCATTCCTCATGAGAAATATGTTATTATACTTCTAATTTACTCTTTCTCTTAGGATAAAGGCAGTCAGGCCTCCAACACACAAATTGCAGGGGATTTGTCATGACCCCCTCCTTTAGCAAGTCCTGGACTTTTATCCCCTTCTATAAGCTTTCCGAAGTACTTCTCGATCTGAAGCCTTCACCTTCAGGATGGCAGCTACCAGACACTGCCTCTCTCAAGCACTGTCTTCTCCTAGGTCTTGGCCCAGTAATTCTTCCCTTCATTATTATCATTCCAATGCCTTTATTTTATCTTTCTATTTTATCCAGCTTTAATGTTATCCTTATCAAAATAGTTCATATCACTCTGTCAATTGTTATCAGATTACCATGAATGGAGGTTAAAAAAAGAAAAAAAAAAATAGTTATCAGAAGGAAAGGCCCCATTCCTGACTTCTCAAAGCATAGGGCAGGACTAATACTAGGGAGGGAGTTCAGTCAGATGAGATGTTCGTGTTTTCTGATTTCCAGATTAAAAAGCCATTTGGTTCTGTCCAAAAGAAAGAAGAAACTATGGGGACCACTTTGAAGTTTCAGGATTCAGGGTCTTCTAAATTTAATAAACACAATTAATGGAATTTTGCCTATATTAGTGAAAATTATTTTATTATAACAAACCCAATTCAAACTGATATTTTTTAAAGTGAGGAGATTATGTTAGTTCACTTAATCCAGGGGGATACTATCTTCAGGTGGGATTTCTTCCAGGGCTCTTGTGATGCCATCAGGACTAATTTTGGTCGGTCTGTCATTGCAGTTTTCTACCAGGTTGGCTTCATTCTCAAGTTGTCTGTGGTGGCCTCTTAAGGCTCTATCTTTATATCCTCACCATTCTGCAGCCACCAAAAAATGTCCAAGAATACCAGAAATTCTCAGCATAACTCACAGGCTCTGTTGGGTCATTAGTTCATCCATGAACCAGTCATTGGTTCCTGGGGAGAGAGATGCTGTTACGTTGCACACTTGAGTTAATTTCTCTAACCCCAAAAAGGTGTGAAGCCCAGGCTGAAGCATGACATCTGAAAGTGGCAGAGAATGTGCTTTGCTGAGAAAAATCATAAAGCTATTTTTGGTAGAGGGAGAATACATTTTGAATAAAAGAAAACAACAAAAATGCATTACACCAGCCAACTAGAAAAGAATGTTGTTTTCCTCTGTGGCCTCCATGTCCGCCAGTGCCTTTGAAAGCATTTGACTATTTAATTTATTATGTCATCACAATCGCACAAGGGTCTCTCTTTGCATCTCAGAGGTGTTCGATGCTAATTGCTTTTGCCTATTAGTTTTTTTTTTTTTTTTTTGGTCAATAAACTTCTTGGTAGTGACCCTCTTTATTTCTATTAATACATTTGGTTTAAAAGACTATTTTTGTCTGACATTAGTAATGTTTCTTCAGCTTTCTTTTTATTAGTATTTTGATAATTTATTTCTTTTTATCCCATTACATCCAGTCTTTCTGTGGTTTATTTAGTTTTGTGTTGTTTTAAGCCAAGCTGATAATCCTTGTCTTTTAAAAAGTAATTTAAATGTTTTGTTATTGTGCTTATTAAGACATATTTGGACTTAATTCTACTATTTTGCATGTGAATTTTGCTTGCCATAACTTTATTTTCTTTTTCTGCTTTCTGTTGAATGACTAAATTTCTGTATTAAATCTCCCCAAGCCTTGGCCACTCTTCTCTCTCTGCTGATTTAGAAGCTCTAGTTGGATTTATATTTCTTTTTTTTTCTTTTTTCTTTTTTTTTATTTCAGCATATTATGGGGGTACAAATGTTAAGGTTATGGATTACGTATATTGCCCATGCCCCCCCGACCTGCCCGACACCCGATGAATGTTATTCCTGTATGTCCACTTAAGTGATCAACATCAACATCAGTTCATACCAATTTGCTGGTGAGTACATGCGGTGCTTGTTTTTCTATTCTTGAGATATTTCACTTAGTAGAATGGATTCCAGCTCTATCCAGGAAAATACAAGAGGTGCTAGATCACCGTTGTTTCTTAAAGCTGAATAGTACTCCATGGTGTACATACACCACATTTTATTAATCCACTCATGAATTGATGGGCACCTGGGTTGTTTCCACACCTTTGTGATTGTGAACTGTGCTGCTGTATACATTTTTGAAAGGTCCTGAAGACTGTTGTGCATGTGGGCAGTGAGAAAGGGCAGGGCTCTGCCACAAGTTGATTTTTAGAGAAGTATCTTAATCTAAACACAATATGCCTCCTTGATGAGCATCTCACGAGATTGAAAGGTTGGAATGGAAAGCGAGTATAGGTGGTCATTCTAGGAGCATGCCTCAGAAAAAGGCCTGGTGTTCTCTGTCCTGAAACTCAATGAAAATGAATTGATGAGCAGACAATAGCCAGTGTGCCCAGCTGATTGATCTGTGCAGCCCCAAGCATCCCCGAGCTGTTTGGCAGCAAGCTGTCTTTCTTCTGTTCTCTCCTTATTAATTCAGGCTATGACAAATGGCTGTGCTGACAGCCCACTACAATGAAAATAAAATCCTTGTCAGAGAGTCTTCCATCTTCCTGGAAGCAAAGAAAAACTTGTCCATAACCCGCTTGCAGTAGAATTTTCTCACACAATCTTAGCAGTGATGTGCGGACGTGACAGTGTATGTGTGTATGTGTGTATCCTGCTAAACGCTGTGAGGTCACCTCATGGCAAAAAGCACAAAAGATGATTAAAAATGGTCCCCTGCGATCAGAAACCACCATGGCATACCTCACATGTGTTATAGGCAAACCAGGGTCAATGAAGCACTCAGAAACACCTTGTATTTAAACATGGAGAGAAGAAAATTAATGCGTTCTTTTCCCATGTAGTCTCATAAGAGAAAGTAACAGTTGCAAAGTGGAGAAAGAAGAGATGTAAACACTTATCTATTGTTGGGAAGGTTTCACACTAATTGATTCATCCTTCCCTAGCTGCTAAACCACCGTTCTCTCTCCTCATCTGCATTGTGTGGCGTTTCAGGACACACTGCAGGCGGACAGCTGGCGTACATTTAGCAAGATCTCTTTATCAACAAAGCTTTACGTGTTTTAACATTGCTAAAAACAGGATGATTCGTGAAGACAACTAAGATTATAGATTTAGAAGGGTCCCTGGAAATCCCCAGGTGAAGGGACAGAGATAAGCACGGTGACAGGTGCTGTGACCTCACAGACATACTCACACATGTGTCCAAGGGTAAGCATATATTTTTGGCAGAATTTCTTATATTAGCGAAAACTGGAAACAATTTATATGACTGGCAGTGGGCAAAATAAAATAAGATAGATCTATTCAGTGGAATAAGCATTAGAAAGAACAAGGAACCTCTAGATGTGGGTAGACAGCAGCAATTTTCAGGAAAAAGAGTCACAAAGAGTATGTGTGCTTCAGTTTATCTTCTGTTAAAACAGGAGGGGACTTTCTCTCTCCCCCCCATATATATACACATGCACATACATATCAATATACATGCATATATGCTTATATACTCAGAGAAAATTTCTAGAGGGTATAAGCAAGAAATGTAAAGCATTGGTCGTCTCTAGGGAAAGACAGTGGTAACCTCAGAATAATTGGAAAATCACTTGTAGATTTTTTTTACAGTTTAATTTTCGCTTTTATCATTGCATGCATTATGTTATTATATTTTCATAAGATTCTAATTTTTTTAATGTTCTGAGTCTCAATCCAGTGTTTCAGTTTGCCCATGTGCCTTCTGAAGGGGCATATGAACATGGCAGGGCTATTTGCTAAGATCCATGGGGACAGTCACTTCTTGCCATGCTGGCAATTTTCCAGGGATGCTGGGCAGGAGGCTCCCACTTCTCAGCTGCAGTGCTCCGACCTATGCCACAGTGAAGCCCACTGGTTCTCCGGAAGAGTCACCTGGAGATCTCAATTAAACAGATTCCTGAGCCCCACCTCCAGAATCTACAAGTTTGGATTTAGGAGAGCTGGTGTGAGGCCTGTGAATCTGTATTTTAACCAGCTCCCAGGCTGAGCTAATGCTGCTGGTCTACAAACCACATGTTGAGTGCACAGGTGTATCACCAGCATGTAATTTGCATGTTCCAGGAAAGTGTTGCTTCCTCATTTTTTTTTTTACTTAAAGATCCATCCCCTGGGTTTGGAAATACCATGAGGTCAGATGAGGCAGTGAAGATGTGTTAGATGGGTTTGAAATCTATTTTGGAGTCGATGCTAATAAGAATTGCCATAGGTTTCTGGGATGAGCAGTTGGATAGATGATGATGATGAGATTTCTCAAAAATGCTTAAACTAAACGAGGTGAGGGAGTGGGGGAGAGTAGGTACAGGCTGCAAATCAAGGGCTCAGTCTGAGATTTATTCTGAGTTGGCAGGTGCTCCCAAAGGAGAAACCGTCTAATCTAAGTGGCTGGAGATGAGTATCTGAATCTCAGAAAGGAGGCCTGGGATTGGGGAGATAAATGTGGGGATTGCCAGCCTAGAGACATATTCAAAGCCATGGAGAAGGATTGGATCCTGTTGAAAACAGAGAAAACAGGGGAAGCTGAGCTGAACCCTAAGGAACCACAACTCTTGGAGGTCTTAGGAGGAGCAGCCAGCAGGCCAGGAGGAAGCTGGAAAGAGAACAGGATTGCAAGAGCAAAGAGAGGAGACCTGGACTGGTTCCCTTGCTGCTGGGAATGGAGTAAGATGGAGACTGGGAAATACCCACTAGACTTGGCCACAGGAAGGTCCCACTGCCCTTGGCCAGGGTAATTTGTTTGGAAGAGGTTAGGGGAGCACCCAAATGGGAGCTGCTTGGGGAAAGAATGGAAATGAGGAGGTAGAGCAGATGCGTATAGAGAAGCTTTTGATAAGTTTATTATGAAGGACAGAGGGCAGAGGGACAGGAGCTGGAGGAAGATGTGGATTCAAGGCAGGTGTTTCGAGTATAAGAGATTCCAGAGCCTGTTTAGGAATGATCCAGTACAAGGGAGACATCGATGGTGGAGTAGGGGAGGGATAGCAAGAAAGGGAAGGGGTCCAGGGCATGATGAGGCAACTGGGTTTTGATGAGAAGAGCCACACTTTTCACAGTAGGGGCCAGGTTTAGCCAGGGGGTTGTGCTGTATGGGGAGGTAAGGGTTCTCTCATCAATGAAGTCTGGCATGATGTATCAGTGGAGAAGAAATGGAAAAATAGGATTTGGGGGGTAAAAGCAAAAATGAAGGAGAAGTAGAAAACCAAACATCCCAGTGAGGAGGCAGCAGATATGGAAAACTGTGGGAAAGTGACACTAAAGCTCTCCCCCAGTGGGGCATAGTGTCCTGGGCATAAGTCTCTTCCCTTGCTTTGAGATCAAGTTTCTTTATCCGTAGACTGGAGAGAATACCTACCTTGCTTGGAGGTTTTGCGTGAGACTTAAATAAAATAAATGTTTGCGGAGATAAATTGCAAAGTGTGAAGTTCTATACAACTGAGGTCCCCAACACCCAGGCTGCAGACCAGTACCAGGCCACAGCCTGTTAGGAACTGGGCCACACAGCAGGAGGTGAGTGGCAGGTGAGTGAGCAAAGTTTCATCTGTATTTACAGCTGCTCCCCATCGCTCCTAGCAAATGCCTGAGCTCAGCCTCCTGTCAGATCAGCAGCCGCATGAGTTGCAGGAAAACAAGCTCAAGGCTCCCACTGATTCTGCATTATGGTGAGTTGTATAATTATTCCATCATATATTACAATGTAATAATAATAGAAATAAAGTGCATAATAAATGTAATGCACTTGAATCATCCCCAAACCATACCCCTACCCCCTTGGCCCATGGAAAAATTGTCTTCCATGAAACCGGTCTCTGGTGCCAAAAATGTTGGGGACTGCTACTCTGCAGCGTTTGTGACTTTATCTTTTTTATGTGCAAAATGAAGATAGTGTTTGTGCCTACTCCACAGGGTTGTACCAAAGATTAAATGAACTAAAACCAGGTGAGGAAAGCCTTCTTCCTGGTTCATAGTAAGTTCTCGTAAAGGTTAGCTATTCATTTCATTTTCTTGTTTGTTTAATTTGGTCTGTTTGACGTCAGTGTCTGTTATTCCCTTGTTGATCTTCACTATTTATGAAACGAGAGCCACCTGTCCTTAGTCGTCATCACTGTCAGTGCAGCCTGAAAATGATGAGAGGGGCACAACGTCACCCAACCTGACACTGTGCCGAACAGATCACAGAGGTTCGGCGGCGGAAGGGCACTTAGCCATTGTGTCCAAACCCTACCCCTTAGAAAAATTAATAAGGAACCCAAGACTTAGAAAGGTTCTCAGGGTATCAGAAAGTCACACACAGCGGGGACTAGACTCCTGGTCCAGTGCTCTCTCCACTCACCCCAGGATCCCTCACCCTTTGCCCTGTCACACAACCATCGAGAGAGAGCAAAGGGCAGTGCTCATTCACATGTGGCTTAGACCTCCGTGAGACAGCAGAGTGTTACGTTTTTCTTTAAAAAGAACAAAGCTGTTCAAGGTAAATGGCATAATAGCAAACCAACATAAACAGCACAGAGGATTCCAGCAGATGTAAATGGCAAGTTAGGAAGGCTTTAATCAGCTCCAATGAATACTCCCGGGAAACCCACTCTGCAGTTTACTGTAGCCTAGCAGATGGGCTGCATTAACCAAAACCAGCCTCGTCAGAAGCCTGGGTTGATGGAATGCTAATCACAGGACTAAACCTCTGCCCTTGCTCTCTTGGGGACTTGTGTGTCCTCCCTGCACTTCCCATTCTGTACCTTCCCATTGGTGTGAACTTAGACAACGAAAGCCACTACCATTATTGAGCAATTACTCAATGCCAGGGGCTATGCTAAGTGTTTGAAAGATGTTCTCTTCGATCCTCACAAGAACCTTATGAGATAGCTCTATGCAGTCCCCAATTTACATGTAAGGACACTAAGGCTCAGAGAGGGTCCCATAGCCAGGAAATGGCAGCCACAGGGTGTTGGTGCCGATCTGCCTAATTGTGTGGTGTAGGCTCTTGGTCACTGTGCTATTCTGCCTCTCAGAATCACTTAATGTTTTTCTGTCTTATGTTGATCATGAGAATGTTGGTATTGATCTGCAGTCCTCAAACCCCCGGGCATGGGCTGGTACTGGTCCGTGGCCAGTTAGGAACCAGGCTGTACAGCAGGAGTGAGCTGTGGATGAGTGAGCGAAGCTTTGTGTGTACCTCCCGCCGCTCCCCATCACTCGCATCACCGCCTGAGCTCCGCCTCCCCCCACCCCCAGTCCATGGAAAAATTATCTTCCATGAAACTGGCCCCTGGTGCCAAAAAGATTGGGGACCACTGGTATAGATAACTGCTGAGCTTGCTCCCAACTCTCCCTTCTATGAGTCTGCGAGATGAAAATTAACCAAGTTTGAAACAGGACCACAAATTTACTTACACTGCTGATGGGATGTGCAGAGAAAATATTTTTTCTTCATTTTTGTCTCTAATTTGTCTTCCTCATAAACTTCCACTTAAACTTTGAGTTCAACCCATGACCTACTCCAACATAATCATAGAAAGCAAGCTTCAGGTTAAGTACAGTCTTTTTCTCACCTTGTTTCCTCCTTAAATGGTATCCGGGGAGTTAGGTAAGGGCTTAGTTGGCCTCAAGGATATAAGGGTAAGGGGTTCTCTGCCCTGATGGGTCTTTGTGGCCATGTCCCTTCCTAGGATGCCTGGACAGTGGGTGGCTCACTGGCATTTGTGGCTGAAGCCAGCAGATGGTTGAGTGATAAATTCTCTTAGCTTGCACAGTGCCCAGTGGCCCGCCCTGCCTGAGCCAGCAGCGCTGTGGCTGTCTCTGGCACTACAGAATTCCTCCTCCCCTCCCCACTGCCATGATCTGGGCATGACTCCAATTCAGTGGCGGCCCAGGCAGCCAGTCTGCAAACAACTACTGCAGGGTTGCCTTGTTACCATTATGGTGATTGCCCAACACATGCCCCAGCCAGACTCCTGTCTACTTCTGGGACCCCTTGGGATGAACCAAGTGTAGCCCAGGAAAGCTGAACATCATGCCTCCTCCTACTCACCAAAGTGCCAGCTCTGATGTGGCCCCTCCCAGGCTGACATGGTTCTGCAGTCATCTGTTTCCTGAGCACTCAAACTGTTCTTATGCATCCAATATATGAAATGTGTCATGTGGGGAGCTATAAGTTATCTCAAATGTCCTAGTGCTGAATAAAAATGTAGTAAGGTTTCAACTTGAAATCCCAGCTCTATAACCATTGCTCATTTATACATTTTATAGTGAAACTTAAGGCTAACTTAATAAAACAAATTCTCTTAAATATTATACAATTACATAGAACACCAAATTATATAAAATACCAGTTGCAAAGACCCCTTAATTACAAAAGCTTATTACTTGGTTCTTATACACATTCCTACTTAACTTTCAAGAGTTGAAATAAATTTGTCCTCTCAGGAAACTAAAGTTATCCCATAACTATGGTAATGTAATGATGAGAGGGTCTAGCTCAGCCTACTGACTGGGTTCTGTGGACAGCCCTGGTGGGGTATACCACCATTATTAAGAATTTTTCCATCTGCACTTGAATGTTCATAGCAGCACAATTCACAGTTGCAAGATGTAGAAACAACCCAAGTACTCCCCCATACATGAATGGATTAGTAAAATGTGGCACATGGATATCATGGAGGGCTTCTCAGTCATAAAAAAAAAAAAACAATGGTGATCTAGCACCTCTTGTATTATGCTTGATAGAGCTGGAGCCCATCCTTCTAAGTGAAGTATCATAAGAATGGAAAAACAAACATCATATGTACTCACCATTAAATTGGTACTAATTGACCAACACTTATGTGCACACACGGAAGTAGCATTCACTGGGGATCAGGCAGGGGGAGGGGGAAGGGGCAGTTGGGTAAGTTCACATCTAATGGGTGCAGTGTGTGGTGTTTGGGGGATGGGCATGCTCATAGCTTTGACTTGGCAATGCACGGGCAATTTATGTGACCAAAGCATTTGTACTCCCATAATATTATGAAATTAAAATAAAAATTTCCATCAAGTATTCCAAAAGTCAAAAGGGAGTGTGGACAGATAGCCTATGTGCCTGCATTCAGGTTATGCCATACCTGATACTTCTTTGACAAAGAAGTCTGGAGCCCACCCAAGCTGATTGCCTCATTCGTGGATTTTAGTATTTCTCTAGTATTCCTTGGATTGGTACTTCCTTCTAACTCAGTCAACCAAGTACAGGGTAGGACACTGCATTTCTTCATGTTCTTATGGCCATATAATTGTTTTGGATAGCATAATGATACCTAGTGATTTGGGCTATTTTGCATGTGTTAATAGAAAAAAAAATCGAAATTCTATAAAATAATTTTAAAAGGTTTATTCTGAGCTGAAAGTGTGTGTCCAGCCTGGAGCACATGGCCTCAAGAGGGCTTGAGAAAAGGTGTCCATGGGGGCCGGGTTACAGTTTGGTTTTATGCGTTATTGGAGAGGGGGATGACACGTAAGAACCTAAGTCAATACGTAGAAGGTGGACATTGGTTTGGCTCGAAAAGGCCAGATATCTGGGGATGTGGAGTGTTACAGGTTATACATGGATTTAAAGATTCTTTGACTTGCAATTGGCTAAAGAAATGAAGCTTTATCTAAAGGCTTGGGATGTTTTAACTTAAGGAAGTCTGTTAATCAGAGTCAAGCTACTGGACATTTACCAAAATTCAAGTGATCTGTTAAGTAGATTGGTGGGCTGCAGGTGTGGTTAAGCTTTATCTTGCACGACCTTAGGCCTGTTTGAGGATTTAGTATCCAACTGTTACAAAGAGTAACTCCAAAAGGGAGGGGGCATGATGAGGAGGTGTGTCTGACAGCTCTTCTCCTCATGGCTGGCAGTGCAGCTTTAAGATTTTTCTGGTGTCCCCTCGGCCAAGAAGGGGGTCCATGTAGTCAGCTGGGGGGGTGGTGCTTAAGATTTTATTTTAGTTGACACATGGCTGCACCTGACCATTTGGTCAATTTTGAAGGGCTTTTTAGGCAGGTACCCTCTGCCCCAAGCCACAGTACAGATTTTTCTTGCAGTTCTTCTGACTGTTGTGACACATTCTCATGTCTGTACCCTCTTCCACTGTTTTCTTACCTAGGAGGTACCCTTCTCTCTCTATAGTTAACAGAGGGGTTTCAGGATAATCACCTGGGAAACTTAAAATAGATTCTCATCAGACACTATTTTTTCTGAGATCTGTAACTGTGCTTTGGGAACCAATGGTCTAAAGATGCTCAATTCATGCCCAATTTCTGTTTGTACAGAGCATCACAAAATGGCCCTAGTCTGGGGATTAAGAGATCTTACTTCTAGTACTAATTTTCCCAAATGGTCAGCTGTGTAACCTCCAATAGTTCACTTCGCCTTTGCAGACATATATTTCTGCATGAATTCTTATTAGCATTTATTGAGTATTTACTATGTGCCAGGCACTATATTAAGACTTTATATACATTGTCACATATGATTATCACAGCAGCATGGTTAGCACACTTGCTTTTAATTCCATTTTAGGGTTGAGGACACTGAAGCATAGAGAGCTTAAATAAATTGCCCAAAATTCGTTCCATGGCTGATAAATGGTCTTGTCCAAATTCAAACCCAGGTCAGCTGACTTTGCCGCCCTTCCTCTGAAACAGTTATCAACTGCTTCCCATGAGCCTATGAAATGAAATTTACTGGCCACATTGGGAGATACACATGTTGGGGCTTATTCCATTAGGGCCCATTACAACTGAACCACATTTAAAGAAACTGCTCAGGATTTGGAATTGCTATGGAAACTGCAGGTAGAAGACTGTAGATTTTTTTTGCTTTGTTTAAAGCAAATTGGATTGTCTTTGATATTTGGCTCCATAAGGCTCAGAAGGCAAAGCAAGTAGTCATTTTTGGGTTGTGAGCTCAGGAATGGGTAAGAAACCCCATAAGGAATCCCACTAATAAGCAAACAACAGCTACTGCCCCCAGTCCCACCTCAGACCACCGGGGTATGTTGTACATCACTGTGTAATTGAGGACATGCAGGATGCAGACAGAGCTGAGGATAGCAAGAGATTCACTCAGTAAAATGTCCCAACAATTTTCCAGCTGAGCTGCCGTGACTTTCTTTCCCCCCTTATAGGGCAGGCCACAAAACGATTAATATCCAAATCACATGTGATTGAATTTTAATCACATTTCTCTGTTTACTCACTTTTCACTTTGCAATGAAATAGGTGTTCCTCTTCACACTTCACCACTTGAAAGGGAAGAAATGATTTGGCAGGACAGCGATGCGCTTTAGTTTGCAGAAGGTGGTAGGTAGCGGGCTCAGGAGCGGTTCGGCCTCATTTACAGACAAGGGTGAGAAATTTCACACGGTTTGGATGGTGGCTTTGGGAGCTGCACTTGCAGAGAGAAAACAAAACCATCTATTACACTATAGCTTTGCAATTATGGCAGCAGCCCACCAGTGCTAGTGGGATTTCCAAGCATAAGGTGAGGCAGTCCGCTGGGAGCAAGTTAAGAGGAGTTTGGCTCTTCATTTTCCTCTTAGGACATTGCTCAAGTCATGGGCATCCAGGTGCTTGTGTGAAAATAAAAAAAAAAACTCCCTGGGCCAGAGGAGTTTAAGACCAGCCCCGTTTTGTCCCTTGTAATAAGACCAGTGTACCCGGAGACTGCCCTGCTTAGCTCAGGAAGTTAAGGAAAGTTTACTCTCAGGCTGCATTTTGTCCTCAGTGATACTAATTTCTCTGCAGGCAGAAAGAGCTATGACAGTGCTTAGAGTCAAGAAAAGAGAAGTGAAGAATCAATCAGAATAAAACCATGCCTGTGAAGACATTCTCATGGAGGAACAGTCACACCATTAATATGCTTTAGAGGAACTGACCTCCCTAGCCACTGAGAATTGTATTTCGTGCAGGGAGATTTTCGAGGTATTTGTTGTTATTTTATGTGTTGGAGTTACAGGATCAGCTTCTAGGCAGCCCTTTTCCCCACATATCATGGGGCAAGGTGCTGAGATTTGAGAAGAAGCTGTCTTTGTACTTTTGTGATGAAGCCCAAAGGGCATGCACAGGGCTTTTCACATGGCCCTATCAACTCAGCGCTCACTTCTTCCACGACTGCAGGTCAGCCCCAAAGCTCTGGGTGGAGCTGATTTCAGGTATCAGCTCCTTCTAGAATGCATGATTACTGTCTTCATTCTCTCCCTGATTTCTTTTTCTTCTTCCAAGAGTGAGGTACCTCCTCTTTCAAGCCTTCAAAACACAAAGCATCCTCAACTATACCCTTTCCTTGGAAAATGGGACCAGCCCCTCCACGTCTACCCTTCAGTGGGAGGTTACTTCCATAATTACAAGTTGTTTTTTTATCTTTTTAAGGGAAACTGTTGTCAATGACTCTAAGGTGAAGTTGGCATTACATAGTGACTTTTTTCATGGTTTTCTGGTCTCTTCCTTTTTAAAGTAGTGAGGAAGAAAGGAAAACAAAGTACAGGGCACCCCCATTAAACCAGACTGTAGTCAGGCTCCAGGGGACAGACGAGAAAGAGGAAAATACAACGAATGTGTGTATGAAATACCTGGGTTCGACTACAGATCTTTATTTGATGCACTGGGGACAGTTGGACAAGCCACCTCATTTCCCTGAATCCCAGCTCTCTTATCTATGAAACAGGATAAAAATAATGTTCCCCATCTGCTTTACAGCAATAATAGAAGACTAGAACTAATTAATTAATATGTTCTCTCTCTCTATCTCTCTCTCACTTTCTTTCTTTCTCATTTTAAAACTCACAATACATTTGGCAGGGCTAGAGACAAGTACATTTCTGGATTCATTTAAAGATCTTTGGTGTCTGAACATGATTTAGGGACAAAATATCTTTTTGGTGTTGATGACCAGAGTGTAGGATTCCCAAATACCTCTTTCCACTCCCAAGTTGAGGATACTTGTGTTTGGAGGTAAGGCTTAGTCTCCCACAAGGAAGCATTGTCTGCTAATACTCAAACTTATTATAGCGGTAAAGGCTTTGTAAATTGATGAGTGTAAATAATAATAATGTTGGTAATAATAATAATAAATAAGTACTTAAGGTCAAATAGTGGAAAAAGCCTAAAGAGCTTACTTAGACTTAGCCGCTATCCAAATGAACCCCTACCATTTTTCAGCGCCTAGGATAATGAATTTGTATGCTATGTTTTATTTAATTTTTATCATAACAAGATAAATAAGTACCATAGCCAGCCTCCAAGATATCTTCCAATGATTCCCACCTCCTGTTATTGATGCCCATGTGTCTGCCCTGCCACAGTGTATGAGGGTCGGTCTATGTGACCAAGAAGAACGAAAGTAGTGGTGGTATGTGACTTCCAAGGCTAGGTCACAAAAGGCACTCTGGCTTCCGTCTCACTCTTTCTTGGATCACTTACTCTGAAAGAAGCCAGCTGCCATGTCGTGATGGTGCTCGAGCAGCCTTATGGAGAACTTCGTGCGGTGAGGAACTGAGGCCTCCCTCCAACAGCCACGTGAGCCAGCCATCATAGAAGTGGACCCCACAGTGCCAGTCAAACCTTCAGAAGACTGCAGCCCCAGTCTGCATCTTGACTACAATCCCTAGAAACACTGAGCTGGAACCACCTAGCTAAGGTCTCCAGAATCCTCGACTCACTGAAACTACTTGAGATAATAGATGTTTGCTATTTTAAGCCATCAAGTTTGGGGATTATTTATTGCATAGCAATGAATAACAACTATACAATATTTTGCAGAAATGGAAATAAACTCAGAGAGGTAAAGTAAATTATCTAAAACCACAAGGGCGCAGAGGCTCATACCTGTAATCCCAGCACTCTGGGAGGCCGAGGCAGGAGAATTGCTTGAGTTCAGGAATTCGAGACCAGCCTGAGCAAGAGCGAGGCCCCATATCTACAAAAAATAGAAAAGCCAGTGTGGTGGCCTACACCTGTAGTCCCAGCTACTCAGGAGGCTGAGGCAGGAGGATGGCTTGAGCCCAGGAGTTTGAGGTTGCAGTGAGCTACAATAATGCCACTGCATTCTAGCAGGGGTGACAAAATGAGACTGTGTCACAAAAAGAAACAAAAAACAACCCCCCCCCCCACAGTCCCAGGAAATAACAAACCAAAACAGAACCCAGGGCCATCTGGCTCCAGAGCCCATTCTCTCAGTCATTGTATCATTCACTCTTCAAGGGGAAGAAAATGACCGTAAAAGCCTCTTGCTTATGCCTTAAACAAATACCAGGAGCCTGCAAAAAAAAATATATATATATATAAACAATATTGGTAAATTATTGCTAATTTTTAGTTATTGTCCTGACAGTTCTCATTAACAATAAATATACTTAACCTTTTGTAGTGCTATAAACTGGAACTATTTTCAACATTTGGGAGAGGGGCATGCAAAACGTATTTCTCTCACACACTTCCCATCTTGAGGCTGCACTGTTTTTCCAAATTTAATGACAACTGCACTTTTCATCTCCTCTACAATATTTTCTCTGAAGGACTCATGCTGGTGTTAATATCTAATGTAAACCTTGAGTAACTTCAGAAATAATGGATTATCTACATTCCTGTTTTCTCTTGGCTGCTTCTCTCTTCTTCTTGTTAGAGCCATTTCTTATCATTTTGTCTTAACAATTGACACAGAAATGTCTAAGCTCTAGGGATCTGAAGTATGCTAACCAGAGGAGTCAAAGATTAGCCTGTGAACTGAAATACTAGTGTTTTAATTTACAGTGAGGATCCAATAAACAGAATATTATAGTGCACTCTCTGTAGCACCTTAACCTTTAGGAGCTTACCTAGTCAACCAAGTTAGTTTTCAAAAAGCTTCATGGAACAAAGCAAGAATTTTGGTTTTTAATAACCTCTCATCATTTACCCTTGGACAGAGCTGCTTATGACAGTATACATTTCAACTGGATTAGCAAGCTTCAGAATGACTGAGTATAAAAGAAACTTGTGTAAAAAACTGAGTGTATACCACTCAGAAAACAGCACAATCTGGAGATCTGCTTTTGTTATCCTGATTAGCTGTGGAGGACACTGAGGGTCTCTTGGGACCATGTTTACAAGTTCTCCCTACTCCCATAGTTGACTAATCTCATTCATTTTAAGTTTGGTTTTTCCTAGTTGCTGTTGAAGAGGATAACCATTTTATAGTCTTGTTACCCAATTTCAGGAACTGGAAGGGATCTTTGTGACTCTCCATTTTCAACTGATTGTGTAAATCCTGTCTGCTACCAACTCATCTCAATAGTAGTCCACAGGGAATCAATTACATACTGGCTTTCTTTTACAAGAACCCAAAAACTTTCATCAAAAACTCAGCTTTTATGTGGATGGCAAAAACAGCCACCAGTATTAGCAGAATCACTTTCAGATCCTACTGCCCAACCTACATATTGCCTGAAATCCCCGTCATTACAATAGCAATTTTTATTGAGTATCTCTGGACCAGGCACTGTGCTAGTGGTTTTACATACATAATCACATTTAATCTTTATAAGATCTTCTGTAAGATGAGTAGAAAAGCCTATATGTTTTCAGTGAGAAAATTGAGAACCAGAAAGATAAAGAAATAATATGTCCACAGTCACAGTGATATAAAATAATTGAATTAGAAGTGTTTCTGTCACTTTGACTTCATACGACAAACCTACCTAAATTTCACAGGGCTTTATTGAACATTTTTGCCAGGGAAAGAAACTATTCCTGGGAGAGGTAATTATTAATAACTGCTAGTTGACAATAACTTCCATAAAGGTATGACATGATATATGTTATGCACAAAATGATGTATCATCTAAACCATGCCCTGAATTAGGTAGAATTATTGCCATTTTACAAATGACACTTAGTCTAAGTGTGAGGGGCCAAGTGACTTGTCCCTGGTAGGT